>SJOL01009883.1:161331-173725 GCA_004794785.1 Opisthorchis felineus
AAGGCGGCCGTCACGGTGAACGACACGCATGAACGCCCGGCAGTCGAAATCAGCGTACCTGATTATAAGTTATTCGAATGATTATGCATAATCATTGTATGCATATGCATACAATTATCAACATACCGACGACCCTTTTTAGTAGCGTTCCAGTGTGAACGCGCATGTACGCATTTCTACACCATGAACGCATAACAGACTGATGGTGGGAGTACTTCACCCACATTCTGTTCATATTTTGCCGCCGACAAACTGTGTCGGCGGGCATAACAAGTGCTCGTTCCCCGTTGGAATTCTAGCAGCTTGGACTCGAATTCCGCGAAGGAACCACACTCGCGCCCGGAAAAGTACTCCAACATCTGTCTAGTTACGTTGCGTTCATCTGCGGATACGTTCTGCGAACCTACAAGATATTGTACTACAAAAAATATCTTACTTGACAGCAGTCCACCGGAAGAGGTACTTGGCTTCGGTATGATAGTCACCGGCCGTACCGTCGTCGATACCGTACTGGTCGTCTTTGACACGTCGTGGGGCACCCGGACCGCAAGCGGAGCAAGCAAGGAATGACCATTTGTAGCTCCGCACCGGTTTATATACCATCCTGACATAGGGCCCCTATGGCCTTGAGACACCAGAAGCCCGGTCCAGACCGCAAGACGCTAACTGTGACGTTGCTGCTGTCTCCGTTTCTGCGGATTTTTATCTGAAGTAATAGTAAGTCATGACTACTGACATATATGCGACGACTGTAGCCTTCCGAAAGTGGTTTTCTTATTTCTAGGTGGTCATTTAACCGCAAACTGAAGCGTGCTAGAGAGTTAGCCTTGGAAGACTGGATGATTTCGACCAATGTCGTTTTCAGTACCGTGAATCGCCTGCTTGTATCACTGTAGCATAAGCTCCCGGAACTGCCTCGAGACGCGCGGACACTGATGGGAACGCCCCGGTCATGTCCAGCTGGAGGAGTCCCCCCAGGGGAATACATCCACTTGGATGTTGCGAACGGGCTTGGCCGGTTTTTGCCGACTTACTTGCCACCGCAACCTCAGATTATCCATTTACATATGAATGTAGATGGAATGAAGCTGCGCAATAACGGTGCCGCCGTAATCTGGCCGATATTGGCACGTATTGTGCGGCCTTTGACAAGCCCGATATTTCTTGTTGGTCTTTATGGAAGAGTCCGTACGTATCGGGCTTGCTGGCTTGAATAGGGTAGATCACATGATTCGAAATATACGTGCCCATATGCCCGTGGGTTTCCCGCGTAAGTGTCGGGAAATTACACTGTACAAAAAGTGGAAAGCGACAGTTTCGTCAACTGTTGTTTTACATTGGTCCGATTGTTTTTATTGGCATTCTTCCCTAAGAACATTATCAAAATTTTATAGATTTATTTATATCTGTGTATTTACTTTTCCATCGTCGCTACTCTGTTTCCCGCCTTCATTATTCACGACAATTATTGATGGTATTTATTGACAAGTTCGAGAAACTGTATAGGGTGCAGGAGATGGTGTACAGTGTCCATTGTCTGCTGCACTTGCCGGACGACGTATCGTCTCAAGGGGCCTCTGGACAATTTTTCAGCATTCCCTTATGAGTCTTACATGTTCACACTTAAGCGCCTGGTACAAAGTCTCCCATATCCTGTTCGGCAGATTTATAAACGCCTGCAGGAGTCAGGACCGTATCTCACAAACGTCCCAGGTAACCATGCCGATTGTGATGTGGGATTCCCCTTGAAACATGTGTCACTACACAAGGCTCTACACCCTGATCGAGGGTAAGTGATCAGAGATAGCTTGCTAACTGTCATTTCAGAAACAATCCTCAGTGACCCGGTTTCCAAAGACTGCACCCGACGGGATTTGGACAAAGAAATCCAAAAGTGGTTCGGTAACGCACGGCACCCTCTGGCCCAGAGAACGCGCCTGGATCAGTTGGCAGTAAGTTTCGATTTTGCACTTGGACAAGTTAATCGGTAGCAACCGACTTCATACATCGAATGCTTATACGTGTGTTTTGTCACTGTTTCAGACGTCTGCATTGAACCAGGAAGCCGGGAATATCACATTGGACTTGCCTTCGGACTGACGTGGTTTCATTGCGAAACATTTATTTTTGTACACCCAATATATTTTTTATCCTTGTTTTCCGTTCTCTAAGTGCTCTGCGTAAACGGCCAATGACGACACCGGATCAACAGGGTTATTGAACCATCTCCATAAGCGGCCAGAAGGTCGATGTGCAGCAACGTGTAAAAATTCCGTTACCAGGCCTTATTTCCTGCAACGGGTCCGACTATTTGCACGCTTAATCGTGTGGTTACCAGTATAGGTCGTAACGTTATAGTCATGTTGCGGTTGTTAGCCGCAAACCGTTCTTCACAATTAGTTAACCGTAAAACTAGGTCTAATAACAGTGGAGTACAGTAATATGGTGGTTATTTCACCATTATTTAACGTTGAACTGCGGTCTAATGTTGGTCATTTAACCGTCCAATAACCTGAAAACACGGTTATTTAACCACCTAATAACCGGGAATCACGGTTATTTAACCGTCCTGTACCTGGAAGACCCGGTTAATAAACGGTTAAATAACCGGAAAACACGGCTATTTTGACGGTTACTTAACCGTCCAGTAACCGGAAAACACGGTTGTTTAACCGTCCAATAACCAGAGAACTCGGCTATTGGACGGTTACGATGGTGCAAATAACCACCGGTTAACCATAAAAGGTGGTTATTGGACGGTTATATAACCGGAAAACTCGGTTATTTTGGCCTACGTGTGCTGCTAGGGGCAGTTTTGCCCACAGATGCCACTCGGTGACCGGTCACACGGATGACCTGAAAATCTTAGGGCATTTCCGGTCAATTACATTTCCTTGCCCTTCTGTGTCCACCAGGTTTCATGGTCGGCGCGCGAGCCCACTCTCACCCGACATATAACAATTTGTCGGGCTATTAATTAGAAAGGAATAGATACATTTAGGCCACCTCAGGGCTACTTCATTCATCTCCTAGTGATGAAAAAGTGCAATATTCTGCATTTCCGGGTCCCTACAGAATGTAGTCAGTCGACCGCTTTGTTTTAGTTTGTTACTGCTCAGTCAGTGGGAAACTTCCCGGTTAGCACGAGTCCGCCCTCGAAAGCGCTCAGTGTTCGCACAATGGAATTGAATTTTCGAAAGCTCTGACGTGTCCCTGATGAACTAAAACAGGCAGCCAACTGAGTTAAGAATACCAGTCCAAACTTTTGAACCTCATCTAGTCATCTCAGGGTCACAGTGATGCTAAGATAGTATTCTACCATATTTTTCCGCCAGAGGTATGATTACTTCAATGGACAATAAAATTAGGTGATCTACAAAAATATGAACGTAGATTACTATGGTTTTTGGTGTGAGCACATATGCAACAAAATGCGGCTTTTCGGCGTAAACAGTTTTATTCCATTCCCAAAGGTTTTTGCAACTAGGAGCATTGTGCGGCCAAGGGGCCCCGCCCTCGGGTGCAGAATCTGTGCAGAACTTCATGCACCAGTGGAGAGCTCTTGAGCTGATGGAGATCGATGCATTTAGGAGGCATCAAGGCTTCGGTAGTCGTCTCGTAGATACAAAAAACCACGATACCCTGCATTTCCGGCACCCTACGAAATGTAAACCGTCGACGGGTTTGTTTTAGTGTGCTGCACCATTATTGGCGGGAAGCCCTCGTCCTGCTTGTCTCACCTGTGGGTTTTGCCGTGCGTTGCAACTCCGTTCACCGCTGGTGGTCCCATCGATCCCTGTTATCAGTACTTTGGGACTTGAAGCCAATCACCGCTGCGGTTCCAGGAGAACCATTCCTCCACTCCAGATAACACAGCTATTCGCCGCAAGAGAAAACCCCGCTGCAAGTCATTGAAGAGACCAGTCCGCATTTTCTGTCCACACTTACATTGCATTTCAACAGTGTCCTTTTTACCATTTCCCAGGTGCGTAGGAATATGTTTACGGCTGTTCGTCGGATGGCGCAAAGACTGAACCTAGCTATATCCAGTTTAGCGACCGTGTTGGACTAACTGCGGTATTTCCCTTCCTTCCGAAGGATCCACGGATTGTAACGAAAACCCCCGTCGATGCTGTATGCAACAGAATGCCGATGGAATGTACATCCACATTGGACCGAAAGCTATTTTACTGTGGCAGCTCCGGGAGATTCTTAGTGGCCTAATAAATATCGGCATCCAAGTGAAGGCGATGGTATCTGAGCCCACAAGAACTCGCGTACACATCTGTAGCCCATACTCTTCCGCATAATCTCCCCCTTTCGTTGGTCATCGTTTTGTCACTGGTATATACTGTGGTAAGAACAAGCCAAATAATGTTCAACAGTTTATGTTCGACACAGTCCCTGAGTTGACGGATTCCTTGGTGAGTGGTGTCCCCGGGGTATACCACATTTCCACTGTCCATCTTTCATATTTTGTTAGCGACACTCCTTCTAGGGTACTTCTGAGGAAAGTAAGGAGGCATACAGGGTATTGCGGTTGTGATTATTGTACGCAAAAGGGTGTGCATATTGGCACTCGAATGGCCTCCCTCGTTAACAGCCCCCTAGCGCCATGACTCTGATTTCTGGACCCGAAAGCAAAAGAAGCACCATACAGGTCCCAGTCCGATGGACAAGTTGATATTCCCAGTGACTGATGGTTTCCCACTGGATTACATGAACACTTGTCTTGGTTTTGGTGCAAAAATTCCTCAGCTTACTCAGAAATACGCCAGCTGGATGCAAGGCTAGGCATTTAAAGGGTCCTGGAACCTATTGAATGATGCATTTGAGGAACAGTGTTTGGCCTTAGTGCAGAATTCCCCCGAAAATGCCGAGGTATGGTAGACCTGGAGCGGTGGAATGCTTCTAAATCCTGTGGTGCTTTGTACCTTTCTTTTGCTTTCGTTATAACGTTGCGTATTTCATCAATTCCATAAACGTTTTTTGTTTGAATACGCAGAACCACAAAAACGCGCATTTGTATAATTTACATATAATGCAGGCGTGGTCACGTTCTCCGACTTTCTCTTCGCATTTCGCTCGTGCGTACAGTGGTCATTCGCGCTCTTCATGTGCTAACTCTGGTATCAAAACATTTCGGACTGTCTTCGGAGTTTATTGTACGTGAGAGCTGCCCGAAAGAAGAGCCCTGGACATCCACGATCGGATTAGTATTTATTCACCGACTTGGGCCAATGACGAACTATTTTAAAGAAAACAATTCTTAGTGAGTCTGTTCCATTCGACCCTTTTTGTTATTGTGTACTCAATTCAGAGTAATTATATTTATTTCTTTGCCACACACTCCTGGTAAAGTAGCTTTTTGGATACCCAGATCACTACAGTCCCGACAGTTCCTCCTGCACATAGAGCCCGTTGTTTTACAAGAAGTTTTACATCCTGGTGTTTAAGAAAGCTCCTTGTTTTTTTCTGTACCCACTTTTATCGGCTGTTCTTCCTTTTTACAACATTGTGCTGATTTTCTAGTTGATGTTTTTAGATTGCCGCTTCTAAACCTGCTACTTATGGAATACATCATTTAGTTTACAACATACACCTGTTTTCGCATTTGTTTAATTTCGTCAAGCTCTACGGTTGCTCGGATCGTTTCTCCTGTTTCCCCTATGAACCAGAGCCGGGACATTTAAAGCGTCACTTACGTGGACTGAAGCCACCGGCTGTTCATTTGTATTGCTGACTGGCCGGGCATGTCGAATTGGATGCAGTCGGGGGGGGGCATATGTCTGGATGATTTGGGTTCGCCGTTAAAGCCACCAGCCGCCGGCATATGTCATAGATTGGTGCATAGTGGAGTCACATTTTCGAATAACTTTCCCGACAACTGCATTTTGCTTAACGGTCAACCAGCTGTCATTGTAGATTTTTAAGAGATACCGTTCCGTATCAGATAGTCAAAACATTTATCCTTTTTACATTCATGTGGTGCATTCAACGGACGGTCTAATTTTCCTGTGCTCTGACTTGCAGCACGCTCGGCAGTTTGCATCAATCAACAAGATATCTTGTAACTGTTTATGCTTTTCCAGCAGAGAAAGTCATATATACTTCCCTGTTTTGCAGGTTTGCTTTACATACTGTGTACCTCACTTTCTAGAACGAACTCTCCGAAATCACTCATTGCTATGCACGAAGTTGGATGCTTTATTACCCGTATGCAGTTTGGAACCAAACGACTAGCCCCTCCCACCTTTGTCGTCACGGGAAGAAATGGAAAGCCTCGAGGAATTCTTCAGATATGAACCGTGATATGTGCACTTAGTATGCATTGGTCTCAGTCACGCTGAAAATATTTC
Organism: Opisthorchis felineus; assembly: GCA_004794785.1. Taxonomy (NCBI): domain Eukaryota; kingdom Metazoa; phylum Platyhelminthes; class Trematoda; order Opisthorchiida; family Opisthorchiidae; genus Opisthorchis; species Opisthorchis felineus. Next base: position 167,691 of record SJOL01009883.1, read on the forward strand.
GCATTGGCGGCTCATGGTGTGTACCAGCGATGTCCAAGGGTACGTAAAAAACATGCTTACACACACATTGGCTCAGATACTCACCGTAATTCTGAATTCCTAAGGAATAAATGGGCCTTCGGTTCAACCAGGCTGGAGCAGTCTTCTTTGTAAGTATTTAATTTTAATTTGATACCCTTCAAGCTTGAATAAATAACCGACTGAGTATTCCAGGCTATTTTTCGTTACAGACGCGCCAACAAATGAGGTTTTTTCAAAAAACGTCCAACAGCTAAGGAGAGTCGTCCACTGCTGGATGGATAACTAACTACAGTAAATTCGGAAACGGTATCAGAGGGCTACCGGGAATGGCCGACCAAGAGATGATCTGTAAAAATTTTATGCTTCCTTTGGATAAACGCTTGAACTCCAGACCACCACAGGAGAAAACATGCCGCGAAAATGTGTACGTGTATTTGGGTCATCACTGGACGGGAGCACACTGGTTTGGCATTTTGAGAATCCTACTTGGGAAAGCAGTGAGTGTTTAAGCAGTTAATTCACAACACGGTTATAAAACAGTTATAGTGCGGTTAAAGCCTGTTGTTGAACGGTTATTTTACAATTTAGCTCTCGCCCAATCATCGTGAATTTTCGTTGCTACACTTACTCACATTACTGGTTCTTATCATATAAGTTGTTGACGTATAACAAATACGCACTATTCCAGTTGACCTCGGAAACCATTCTAACAATTTTTTGTTTATCAGCATCAGCAGTTCAGTAAATGGCTGTGGGCGCAAAGCCCATTTCCGGGATTGCCACACACCGCCTGTGGCTGGTTCCTTCGCGTATCTACAAGTACAGTTCAAGTTTCTATCAGGAACAATGATAAGTCATGATTGCTGAAACATAGAGCGACTGTAGCCTTCCAAAGATGGTTTGCATGTTTCTAAGTGGTCATTCAACCGGAAGATGAACCGTGCAAGGTAGGTAGCCTTGGAACAACCGTTCAATTCAGTGGACGCGCGCTATTTCGGCCGCGCGACACGCTGTTGATTAACCGGCTCCCCGATAACAAATGTTCGAATTATATAAACGACAAAAGGGAGGCGCAAAATGAAGCGGAAAACGATTTTTCCCTGAGTTTGGCTGACATTTTTTGAGTGTGAATGATTGCAAATAACATTTGTTTCAGTGCTATCAATCGTCTGCTTTTATCACTACAGCATCAGGAACTGCTCCGAAACCCACGGACACTGATGAGTACTCACCGATCATGTCCAATTAGAGGTGTATACCAGGGGCATACACCCACTTGGGTATATTGAACGGGCTTCGTTGGGTCTTACACACTTTCTTCCTGCCGCAGCCTGATATAGTCCATTTACATATGAGTGTAGATCAAATGAATCTGCACAATAACGGAACTAGCGTAATCTGGGCAATATTCACACGTGTTGTGCGGCTCCGTGTTTTTTGTAGGCCTTTACGGAGCAGCGTGCAAACCCGAGGACATTTGTACACGCCTACATGATGTAGTGCAGAAACTTGAGGAGATTATGCGCCCAAGGTTTGTCATTACCAACCCACATCGTTGCGTCATTTTGGATGCAAATATATGTGGAAAACCGGCACGCTTGTTTGGCACACGAATGATAGGGAAAAATTTCAGTAGGGCTGTGATAAGTGCTACATAATGGGACATTTCTGCCAAACGAGATCACTTTTCCATGTGTGCGGCATGTTTTCCGAACTGACAACAACATCCGTCTTGAAACTTGTGATAATCCGTCTCTATTCTTTTGGCCACCCAATAACTTCGTTCACTCCTCCATAGATTAAATGCACGCCTTGTGTCTTGGTGTTCTGCGTAGATTAGTTTCTGTTTTCGTAAAGGATGACTGAGCTGTAAGTATCCTGCCTGCTTCCCTGATCAGGATCGACCGTATGCTGTGAATTTTATGTGTTCATCTGCGCAGGCAAATTACGCTGTGCAAACAGTGGAAAGCGACAAAGTTTGGTCAACTATGGTTGTACATTGGTCCGGTTGTTTTCAATGGTATTCGTCATCAAGAGGGGTATCCAAATTTCTATATTTCTCACCTTCATTTTTAATGGCAATCACTGGTTGTACTTGTTGACAGGTTTCAGAAACTGTATGAGTAGCAAGAAAGGGCATACAATGACGTTTGCAGGAGTCCGGACCGTGCCCCAAAATGCTTCACGTAACCATGCCGATTGCGATGTCGGATTCCCTTTGAAACGTGAGTCCTAAACCAAAAAACGCTTCTTTTATTCAGTCGCGCTTTCTACTAGTCCTCCGGATAACGTTGTATTGGCCGATAACTTCCCATGCATTGTGACAGGGGTGGAATATCCTGACACGCCTGACAGCATATTAGTATCTCTCCCATTTTCTTTCCCTGCTTTACCTTTGTTCAACCATCCCGTTGATTTTCTTGCGCTGAACATTTAGTGTTAACATTGTCAAGAATCGTAAGCAGTTGTTTTTCTCACTTGTGCGATACAAGTGGGTGATGCCTACACATAACCAAATGCTTGTAATTTGCCCATCCTTATACTATACAGTCCCCCTCGTTGTTGAATTTGTCGCACCAGAGTAATCATTCTACATTATACGGCCAGCCACTAACCGTCCTGTTGCTTCTAAGCGTACGGTCTAGTTAAACTCTTTGAGAAAGGGGTTTTGCGGTGTGCAATACTTGATTCTCAGTGAATCGAAGTTGACTGTGGTACGCGGCCAAAGGTCCACTCTAAGCACTTCTATAAAGCAGTTTGACTTCACTGGGATCCACCGGCGGGATCGATGAAGCTGGCGCGCTAAGTTGTCCGGACCTACGGTGGGTGTTCTGTTGGTTGCGTGAACTTTCCAGATGATCTTATCATGGCAAATGCGCGCGAGAAAAACTTACAGTATACATCTGACCTGGACGCCTCCAATGTGACCGTCCAGATGGGTCGCAAATGTCTTCGTCATTAGTAAGACTGCGGTGCAGGATATGAAGACTTTTAGGCACATTATCGAGCGTATCCCCTCTCTGTCCACTACCAAATCTCCAAAAGCTCTAAGATAAACGGTACCGCGAACCCAACCGCACCAAAGCTTCCCGCAGCTGCCTACACGGGCCTTGTTCCACCCGACTTCTGAGGCCCTTACACGCCCTTGTGTCCAACCCAACCTGAGCATGTTGAGCGCGCTCCTCAACATTCAACGATTGTTTCGTCCACATCGCATCGACCCACACACCCATTCCAGCAGACGGTACATTTTCTGCTTCTCCCCGCAGAGTTCTGTGTTTCTTATATTATCCCCACAATCTGCTTTAATCTTCAAAACTCCGGGAGTCGCTGCGTTGCTCCAGTCGAACTACCTGCTGCTCCGAAAAGTTGATGCGATTTCAACAGACATTCGGTACTTTAGGATTCATATCAATCACTCAATGATGCAGCTCTGCTGGAACCACCGATTTTGTTTTTCCTTCGCCGCAAGAGTGCGTGGGACGAGCCGGAATGTAACCCGGCGGAGAAACCTCACCAAATGAAACTGGTAATTCAGCATCACTGATCAAATGTTGGCTGCAGATGAAGTATTGGGTCCTTTTGTGCAGCCACCATGGGGGACCTGGTGCGTTTCTGTCTCAGACAGGCGTTGGTTAACGAATTCGCCGCCAACCTGGCCTACGCTGGGTCCATGGACAACTTCTCCTTACGTTACACTGAAATGTGTGCCGCGATAGAAGATAAGCGATCAGAGCCACGTTGCCAACTATGGCTTCAAAAAACTTCATCGCTCACTCAGGTTTCAAAAACTGCACGCGACAAGAATTGGAGAGAAAAATGCACAGATGGTGCAGTAACGTTCGGAGCGTATCAGCCTGCAGCATTTTTTGTGTTTACACTTGAGACGTCGCATGCGGACAGTGATGTTCTGTCGCTGTTTCAGGTGCCTGCAATGAACCAAGCGGCTTGATGTTTACACTAAACCTGTCAACATTAGACTGAAGCTGGTCGTATACCTGTTTTAGTCCTTCAGGCGATTCGTTTAGTCTGTAAGGTGTGACACTGGATCAGTCAGGTTAATAGGCAGCCTGAAATGACCGTTATATCCATCATCGCGCCTGGACAGCTTAGTTGAATATTCCAGCGCAGAAGTTGGATGAGGTAGCACGTGCTGTATTTATTGAAACACCTCCACAAGCGGTCAGAAGGTTGATGTGCATCTACGTGTAAAAATCTGGCCACCAGGCCTTAATCGCATGAATAGGTTTAACTGTTTCCGGGCTTAATTGTTTGGGTACGAGGATAAGTCACTGAAGACTCAAAAACCGTTTCTCATGGTTGGTTAACCATAAAATTCGGTTATTAAACGGTTAAATAACCTTCAGATAACCAGATTAGGAAGAACTAAGTTATGCCGCTTTTGTTTGTGCAGCTGTAACCAGAAAATATGGTTATGGTACGGTCATTTCATGATTATGTATGCGGTGAAAGTCGTCATCATGTGGTTAACTGACAGTTCAATAACAGTGAAGTACGGTTAAACAGTGAATAACTCCATTATTTACCGTCGGAATTCATTCAAATGATAGTAAATGAACCGCCCATGAACAGCCATAGATGGTTATTCAACGGTTATGAGTCGGTTTTAGGGCAAGAATGTGGTTTACACCTGACTTCACAACCACCAGATAGCCACAAAAGACGGTAATATGGCGGTTTTAATGGTGCAGTTAACCACCGACAAACCAGGATAAGTGACTATTGGTTAGTTATATAACTGTTGTATAACCGTAAAGCTCGTTTTTTGGACTGCGCGTGCTGCTAAGTTTACATTGAGCTAAATGCGCACCGGATGATTCTTGTCAAGTGTGGACTGGGTGCAAAAATGCAGGGACTGAGTTCGGACGTTCCCGCACCCGGATGCGAGTCACCTGCCCTGGTTCCTCAACTTGATGCGCACTGGGTTCAGAATTTTTTTGCATTTCCGCAGCAGATCTTCATCCGGGTGCGGAAATGCAGGAACTGTTGCGTAAATTTATGCACCGGTGCTAACGGGGGTGTTCATTTGTGCAACTTCGACTTCTATCTAAGAAAGTGTCCAACACCAGAAAATGCGCTGGCTAAGCCATGTGTCGTGAAAGCAGAACCATCGTCTGTTGGAGAGAGAACTGTCTGCCGTGCCCCATTCAGGGTGGCCCAAACAGAGAGATGGGTGGCACTTAACGTGGCCGGAGAACATAAAAGAGAATACCAGAAGTCTGTGTGACTCAGCCTCCGGGAATAGGACCGCGTGTTCCCCCTACATGGTTACAGATGTTGCAAGACGTGGCAGCTAATATACGTTCGTACCATTCCTGTTGTCAGCTCCTATCCAAGTTGCCTGAATTAGTGTCCGGAGGAATTTTGGTGGTAGTCTTGCACTAAGTCCCCTCATCCAATTTTATTCTTTTCTTCATACCAAGGCTTTCGGATCAATTATGGTTGTGCGACCGCGGAGCATCGATGCTGAGCACTGCTGATGCGTACGGGTTTTATTTTCATCCGCAAGACGCAAGGATATGCGGTGCCGAACACATTTGGAATACGTGCATGACCAAAATATCTCAGGAATGCAGGGGTTTTGTTTAGGATCAAAAAGTCATGGCGCACGCTCCGTCTGCCACATTATCTACTGTCATTCGAAGCTAGTTGGAGCGAAGATCCTTCCCGCCAACCGGCTACGATGTGGTCGAATGTAGTGTGCATTGCTTTGACGACTCTATAATCCTTCCTGACCACATAAAACATCCATGTCGCCTTGTGCCATTTGTTTAGGAAAGGTTTGCGATGCGAAATATTTACCCCTTATTCCAGCTTGCTCTATCAGCCAGGCCAACGGAGTGAGTGGTAACAAGACTATCCGCGTAGAATCGTCGTCTTGAGGGGTCACGGATTCACGGATTCAAGGATTGATACACAGGATCGAGGCTTTTGCCCAAGTTTCCCGGGTCGGTTGTGTTCTTGTCGTTCTGCGGTTGTCGTTCACCTGAAAG
>SJOL01009883.1:177880-363790 GCA_004794785.1 Opisthorchis felineus
TGTCTGCTTCATTGGCGTGATTTTTCTGGAGAACGACCCCCAGATGATCAGCCTGCTCTCCCTTACGCGTCTGTCCACTAGAGACGCCGTGGCGGTCTTTATTGCCGCATCAGAGAGCTGGATGACTTTCTTCGCAGCCAGCGGACCCGGGATGGATAGATCAAGGTACTCGTTCAGCGAAGAAAGTTCTTTATCAACTTTCGTCTATGTCGCTGCAGTCTTTGCGTTTGCATCCTCCAGAGCTTTGGAAAGAAGCCCCAGTTTCGTTTCGAGTGTCCCTATCAAAGCGGAACAGTCACACTGGCCTATTCGATTTTGCGGTGCAGTTTTGGTTCCGTTTTTTGTGGCCGTCTTCTTAGTTGTGGAAAGCATTGCCCCTTAAGGTAAAGGCAACTGGCGCAGATGAACGGGTCAGGAGAGTTGGTCACGTGGCTTACCTGGTCGTCCTGTAAACCCGTGCATTTAAAGTGTCACCAAGTCTTGCAGGAGTGGCATTGCATACCACGTCTTACATTCGACGGACACCCATTTCGTCCACATCTGTTGTGGTCCATCGATGGCTGCGGAGAGCATCTTGTATTAATTTGGGTCAACATTGAGAATGAGTGCAAAAGGAACTGAGTGCGAAATGACAGATGTTATCACGTAAATGGTGTGTTAGATTGAAAAAATTCAACAAATGACACGTGTGAACTATGTAGCAGATTGAACAGTGAAAGAATTCTTTCACAAATTTGCACGAGGCTGAACATTAAGCACAAGCATTGTATAAGCCCGAGTTAAGCGTGTACACAAGTCCCCGTCGAGAGCAGCTTCGCAGCTATAGGACAACAAAGAACTTGATGCGGCCGGTATGCTCCCCAAACCGCTCGTAGGATTTTGCGGTGCCGATCCGTGGGCGTGTGCCCAAAATCTTCCGAAACCATATTTTGAGCGAAGGAGAATTTACATGGGGTTTGAGCATTTGAAGCCGGAGGCTTAAAATTCCCTCAGACGGTCGCAGTTTTGCTAAAATGTGTTTAACCGTGCTCAAGGTCTACTCTGTGCGTGGAATTGATACTTTCAGTCACTGCCATGGCCCAGAACGATATTTCCGCAAGGACGGTGGAAACTTTCGTTGAGAGGTTGGTTTTCCAGCATTTTCCCCTGGTACTGGACCTAGCACTATTTAGAAAGCTCAAACGAACAGTAACTGTGTCGACTTTGTTTGGGCATACTCAGAATCGAACAGTCATTCGCAACCTGTGTAGGTAAAATATTCCTATCGTTGCGGCAGGTGTATAGCCAAACAAATCCAGGGGTAGGTTTCGCGCACTTCCAGTGACAGTTGGGGCAAGATGTGTCGGGCGCCCGGTGTGGTTTTATCTTCACCGGTGCAATGGCTCCTTAATAGTGCCACAGGACTAACTTGGAGGCTTCAAGGCAGGACGAACAGACATACAATATGGTGGTCAGTAATCTGGATTTTTAGCGCAAATTCAGCGGGACGAGACGGTCTTGTGGGCGCATTTAACACGCTCGGTTGTAAAATAAAAGAGTTGTGATAAACTACTGGCAAGCCGTCAGACCCGGTATGGTGGTCGTGCTACTGGCGTCGCGATGTCGCCCCGTGTACGAAAATATTGGCTGAGTAAGTTAGGGTTGTTAGAGTGGTTAGGATTGGCGGAGGAATCGTGAGGAATCAGTATAGAGCAAAAATATTTTTGGATATGTCGAGGGCGCAGCATGGTTCAGTGCTGCCATTCAAACGCGGTAATAAGACAACCAAACCTAGTTCGGGGACCTAAAATGCGAAAAAAGGTCAAAAAGTTTTACTAGAGGTCCAGGTCATAAGTTGGACCGGGGGTAAAATAGTTGGCGGCTAAGTGACTACAATTTCTAACTGCCGCAGTGAGCTGACACCCTTTGGCTTCGAAATCGACAAGCAGCATTCCGTTGGAGAAAGTAAGAGAGGCGACTTGCGGTCGATGCGAGCAGAGTCCACCGTATGTGAATATTTGGGACGCGCATTAACTAAATTATGTGCCGCTAAGATCATAGCTTGTCATGTAGTCATTCGTGATACCGTTAGGAAGCCAGAGACGTGAGTACACGGTTCCCGAAATCTTGGTTAAAGCGTACATGCCTTTTGAATTTCCGGAAAGGCGGGTCGCCCCCTGGTGCATTACCTGATCACACTTTATAGGTTACGTCGCTGAGGATATACGTACTTCTGTTAAAAGACCATTAGCATTGCAGGACCCCCTTTGCTAGGACTCCCTTCGCCAGATCCAACAAGACTTAGACCCTCTGACTCGCCGGTCAACAGCCTATAGCCCAAGCTTCTCTTCTTCCAAGTCCCACATAACTTCCTGTCGCTGCTCCGTCCCAGCTGATACTTTCACAATTAATGGGAACCCTGTCACGCATTCCACAGAGCTCAAAGACCTTGGTCTCAGATACTCTTGCACCTTTAGTTTTTCTCATCAAGTCCAGTTCAACGTTGCCCGAACACGTAGACTCTGCTTTCTAATATTACGCTCCTTCCATCTTCGAGACGCAAAGGTCGCAAGTTTCAAGCTATGCGTGCGACCAATTGTGGAATTCTGTTCTGCTTTCTCTCCCCTTTATACCCAAAGTTGTAGGCTGGCACTCGAGAACGTCTAACAATCGTTCACTAAAAAGTTATTCCCACAGGCCTGTCCTCCCTTCTACCGCTCTCGCTCTACGATCGTAGGTTTTGAGTCACTATGGCTCAGGCGGTTAAAGTTAGATTTGACTCTTACACCGTCTGTTGTACCGAAATGCTTTTATAGCAGAGGCTGGGTCAAGCGTAAAGTCATATACACGCTTTAAATTCCGTAAATCCAGCAACCTCTTAGTGTGCCCTCAAGTGCGTACAAACCTACGACACTACTTCTTCCTGGTTTACTACACTCGCATCTGTAAAAGTCTCCCCAATCGGTTTCGAAATATCACACATCAACATACGTTTTCACAGTCTGTAGATAACTTCCTTACGTGTGAAGCCGCAGCCGCCCTACTTAATACCCAACTATCCCCCGATTTTCTTTATGAACGGGGTCCAGACCACCTCTGAGTTTGGCGAAGGTATAGTTAGTGAACGAAAAACTAATGAGAGCAATAACTTTTTCTAAAATCTAGCCACCCCTCACTATACCTTGTCACCTCTTCGACTTGCTTAAAGCAACTTATGCTAGGTTCCTCTCAGCCAGGTCCCTGCCCTGGACTACTTTATCCGCTCTGTTTACTGAGAAGTGCCTCGTCTTGCCTAACCCTAACCAACATAAAACAAGCAAGTCAGAGTTTCTCATGCCTGGGAACATACTATACGCCTTGCAACCCACTCAGCACACGCACACAACATCGCGGTACATCACTGTTTGGCTCGATAGCTCACGCCCCGTCATCGCTTAGCCATGGTTCACACGCTCTGGCCATCTCCGTTCTGTCCCCATTGTCCCAGTGATAGCTGCCGCCTCATTTACCTCCGCGACCTGCCTTTTCCAGTGGCCGTTTGTCGTTTGCTTGTCCGAAATGACTGATCTGTTTTACTGGCCTGGCTTTTCCACGACCGGACAAAATTATCTGGTAGCTGGAGTACTTTATTATCGCACAAGCCGCATTTTTGACTGCCTGGCAGTTTTCCTCCTTGCAGATCTGGTGGCATGCACGAGGAATGAAAACCTCGTGTGGTGATCGGTACGTCCTGCAGTGAGGGTCACTCTATTGCGTTGCACCATGGTGCATTCGTATATCCACCGCCCCTCCAGTAGCACGGGTGCTTCGCCCATCGCTGGTGGTTCTGAGCATGGTCTCTAATTAAGGAAATCAATAAAAGTGCACTGTTGTTTTCTGTTTGTTGCTGCTGGGCTGAACTCGTCCCGGTTGTGTCATTTAACTGGCAAACTTATAAGCTACAGAAGACGAAAAAAGAAAAAGACTGGCCTCGCGTCTGGTAAAAAAAGAAATTCTTAAAAAATAACACAGATGGAATAGCCTGGAGACTCTGTGAGGCCCATGGCATACATCGACGTGCGTAGCTGTAGCTGCCCTGTCATAATTGGGGTTGTAACGCATCAAAGCCCACTTAGTCGACCAAACAAAACACACGCACCTACTTACTGCTCCCAGGGGTGGACATATACAAAAAAGATACAGAGGATCCTAACCCTCCGCTACCTGCATGCAAGACTAGTACCCAAATGCTTTTTATTCGCCGTGCAACACTTGTTAACTGGAAGCTGATAGCAGTGCTTCGGTGACTAATGAATATTTTTCTTACACTTACTTTCTCTCCTGGTGCTGTCCACCTCGTGTAATAAATATCAGATTAACTAGTCCATCATCTCGGAGGTTCACTCCCAACAGTCCCTTTAAGTTTGATTTCCCCAACCAAAAAAACACTCTGCGTACCCATATCGGTTTGCACTAGATCCTTTGAACTTTAATATCGCATGTTAGCAAACCCAACCCTTGGTCGCTAGTCTACTAAGTACAAATCCATCCCTATCCTATCTCATATAATCACTTGTTGTCATCACCCTACTCACGGTAGACGTAAAGTTTTTCTATGTATATTAGTGCCCATTATCCCGTCTTCTTAAGCTCACCATGCTTTACCAATATCATCCCATTCCCTCATCTTCCTAAGCCTTGAACTTCGGCAATATCAGGTATGGACGACCTGGCTGGCTGTTGTCCACTTCACCTTGCCTATGATTTACATTCTCAGGATCCCCAAACGGGCCAAGAAACCTGCGATCTTATATAGGCTTCGTTCTACCTTTGTTTCCTTGGCCAGCCTGAAAAGAATCCCGCCGCTCGTGTGTTGCCACCAGCTTACTCTTCCAAGGAACTATTATGCCCGACTCCACAACAGCGACACCAGGTGTACAGTTTCAATGTACACCATGTTTCTGAGGTTCCTGTTGCCACTTATCCGCTATGCTAATCCCTCCACTTCATCATCCCCACTTACGCTTTTTGCGACCCTGGCCATAAGCCCAACAGTCGAAGGCCACGAGGCCTCAGCGGTGGTTTTAGGTTTTAGTTCAACTTGACTGGCTGGACGACACCAACTCCGCTGCTTCACCAGATCTGATGTTCTGGTTCCTCATTTTCCACCGTTTACACTTTTCTTGTCATGTGTCAGGCAGGAAGCCCTTTGTTTTGCCCTCCATTGCTTTATTTTTTGCCCGCCACCTTCAAATCCTAACGATCTGATCTTGCTTGATATTCTCTCCAAAATAACGCATAGTACCTGTGCTTCCCTGCCCGCGCCGGTTTAGTGGTGACCACGCCCACGTCGGATAATACCCCATGCCTATCACTCTGTCCCTTTTCACAAAACCCTCCTGTACCCACAATCCCCCAGTCACACATTTATTCTGACTGTATCCTTATGATCACGGCTGACGGCATGCCATCCAAAAGTTGGGAATAAACATTATTATCATGGATTCATACTGAAAATGGCCGGTCCACGATTTGACAGCAAAGCATTAGAGCAGCTAACGTTCAACCCACTCATGTCAACAGTTGCCGCCTGGACGGAGGGAAACCCCAGAACGAGACAGGTCGAGTGTAAGTAACCATGACATATGGAAATATGCCACACGACCGGCGGACTTTCAGCTTTCAATGTGTTGTTTTGCTGTGCAGCTCTTTTACCTCCGGATACACTGGATGATGTGAATTACTCAACTTCAATGAACTGGTTGGACCATCGCCTCCGAAACGTGACTTCCGGCCCATACTCTTCCTACTCTCTGTGAATAGAACTGTGGCAGCTGGAACACATGCACGTCAGCACACTTTCTGTTTCTGAACCCCAGCCAAATGACTGACAGAATACAACGTGCTTTTTGCGGACGCGAGCTCATGCGATGGTTGGTTATCATTTAGCCAAATTTAGGTGATGCGTTTATTTTGCGACTGTTGGGTAACACGCTGGCTTCAAGACATCTGCTACCAGTGTAAGGAGGAGAGCCCTTCGCCACGGAGTTGTTTATTAGAAAACACCAACTAAACGGTTACAGACTATTGGACAGGAAAGTCAAAATCTTATGTGGACGTTGATTTAAAAAATGAATATCCGTTTTCTTGAACTCTCCTGGATATTCATTGACTACCACGAAATTGTAAACGAATGCTGCGAAGCAGCTCCACAAATTCCGTAATAAATCCCACCTTCCATTAGATCAAAGCGAAGTCACGAGAACACACCACGCGCATGCCTCATCAGCAGTATCCACCATTACACACCTTCCCCCTTTAAAGTTAGTTTGCATGCCTCCGATTTCCATTTACCTCCGTTAGGTCGGCCCCGGAAGCTGGTCTACCCAGCAGCTCTTCGTGTGTATCATGCCACTTCCGAGGCTGAGTTCCATTTACTCTTTTCGACCCCTGACCAACCTGAATTATGTAGACGTTCCCCCGGCGGTCGGTAAGCACAAACGAACCTTGCCATTGACTGCCCAGTTTACGCGATCCCAGTTCACTCCTTCCAGGGTTCTGAGGAGCCTTCCACTTAACCTTCGCACATATGGGGAGTGGTCATGCCTTTCTACTCGCCGTTTTCTGTCTAGTCCTGTCCTGAACGGCGGGCAAGTCTTCTTGAGCTTTCCTCCTTTTTTCTCCTAGTTCATCCGGGGACAAGCGTTTTGCCGGCCACAACCCAATTACCTGAACAACCGGAAGGCACGGATGTCTACCGTACATCGGCATGAACGGGGACTTGCCTGCGGTTGCGTGCGTGGAAGCACAATGAGCGAGCAGCACCATCGGCAGTTTCACTATTCAGTCACCTGCTTTGGCCGACAGCCACCCCTTGATCTTTCGGCTATTGCGTTTGGTTAGGGCATGTGTTTGCGTTTGGTGGGGTGCCGTCCTTAGCCGCCTGATACCCAGCTTCTGCAAGCAACTCCTAAACACTTCGCTCTCAAAGCAAGGCCCCGGATCGGTTAAGATCGTTTTTGGCACCCCATGGTTGGCGACGATGTGATGCATTACCACTCCACCGATCGTGTCGCCCGTTGATTTGGCACGGCGGCCGCCTCGACTTACCGCAATAGGTGTCGTATCATTGTCAGGATATATTGACTTCCGCTGGTTGTCACCAACAAGGGGCGCATGACGCCAACGGACAATTACTCGCCGATTTCTGGTGCAGGAACTGGTTCCACGGGACGGGTTTCCCCTGTCATATCCCGTTTCATCAGCCGGCGCCGCTTACAGGACACCACATAATCCATCACCTCACTTCTCATCCCGGGCCAGTAGGCCCTCTGCCGAAGTAAGTCGTATGTCTTGGTGCACCCTGTGTGCCATTTCGTGGCATTCGACGATCAGCTTCCTTCTCAAGACGCGGGGTATTACGGGCAGCAAAACCTCAGAATCAGTGTCGTTCCAGGAAATTATGCCAGCCTCAATCAGACTCAATCTATCAAAGTGACTCTGGAACATTTGCAATTCCTTGTCTCCGTCTCCGTTCTCAATATTCCGTCCATCCAACAAGGAGGCTGCAACCTTCCGTAACACAGGATCCTGCCGTTGGAGTTGCACCAACTTCCCAGGATCCAGTTCGACGACGAGGCTATTGGCACCGATCATGATCCTGGGGGCCTCATCTTCAGCCTCTGGTCTTGACAGCCAATCAGCCAGGTGACTCTCCTTTCCTGGCACGTGCCGGATCGTAAAGTCGTACTCTTGCTACCGGAGTGCCCAGCGCGCGAGCTTTCTGCGAGGATCTCTGGTGGTCCTGATCCACTCCAGGGGTTTGTGATCAGTCTCGACATGAAATATTTGTCCAAGCAGGTATGGCCTCCACTTATCCAGGGCCCAGACTATCGCTAAACATTCTTTCTCAATAGTTGAGTACTTCTGCTCAGCGTTAGTCAGGACACGACTGGCATATTCGATGACTCCATTCTCTGCTTTAGGACTGCACCGATACCGCAGTCGCTAGCGTCCGTTGCAACAGTAGACACCTCTCCGACCCTGGGCAATTTGAGGGTCAGTTGCTGATCCAGGATCCGCGCTCTGACACGTTAGAAAGCCTCATGTGCTTCCCTTGTCCATTCGAATTTCCGATTTTGCCCAAGCAAGTACAGTGGAGCAGCAATCGTGTTGAAATCCTTGACAAGCCGGCTGTTGTATGCTGCTCGTCCAAGAAACTGCTGTAGGGACCGCTTTGAGTTGGGTACAGCACAGTCCTCGATCTTTGCCAGTTTTTCTGACAGTAAGCTGTACTCTTCGTGACCCACTTTATGCCCCAGCAGTGTCACCGAACACGGAGCGAGCTGTGTCTTGGCCTCATTTATCCGCAGGCCCGCCTCCCGGATACGCTTCAATGCGGCCTTCAAGTGAACTGCGTGCTCTGGGTCCGAATTGCTGTACACAACGATATCGTCTCCGTACAGGGCAACATTCTGTAGTCCCTTCGTTAAGCGAAGCATCAAGCGCCGGAATGTGAATGGTGCCCCCGACAAACCAAATGACATCCGTCTAAATTGATATTGGGTGTCCACAACCGCGAACGCCGTTTTCTCCCGGTCCTTTGACCTGGTAGCTAGTTGCCAGTATCCGGAACGCAAGTCGAATACCGTGAAATATCGGGAATGCTAGATGGAATCGAAAATCTCTCAACCGAAGGGAGAGCTACAACCCAGTTTACGGTCAGTTCATTCAAACGCCGGAACTCCACGTAAAACCGGCATTTTCCGTTCGCCTTCTTTACAAACACGACCAGGGAGTTGTACGCACTGTTGTCTTCCTCGATTATGCCATTTTTCAACATCTCTTGAACTTTTTTATGCACCTCCTCCCGTAGATGGAGCGCCAGCTGACGGGGGCCGTAAGATCGAAAGCATTCGGACAAGAGCGGAACTTCGTGTTCAATCCACGAGCAGAAGCCGAACGGATCTTCATCACCTGTGAACAGTTGGGAGTATTCCTCGAGCAAGGACTGCATTGACGGCACGTTACAGGACGGGAGCTTTCGGACATGCAGCTCGTTCACGGCAGTGCTTGGGTAACTTTCAAGATTGACTGTGCCTTACTTGCTCAACAGTTTTCTGCGCTTGAGGTCAAGCACGGATTCTGTGTCCTTGAGAAAATCGGCTCTCAAGATTGTCTGCTCAATGTCTGGGCTGATAAGTACTTCGTGCTGCGCGGACCTTTCGCCTAAGTGCATTGAGTGCATTGACAAATCATCAATTTTCAATTGGTATCCACCCAGTGTTCTTACGGCTAGCGCGCACGGTTTGCATACAGCTTCGTTCCCTCTCCGTCTCAGCGATACCCCTGCTCCCGTATCAATCAGACACAGCTCCTTCTTCCCGTCTATCTCGACAACGGCCTGTATAGTAGCCTGTGTGACTGCACTGATCGCAACCCACCCGGGAAAAGAGGAGTAGTCCAAGGTTTTATTATGTACAGGTGGTCGGGTATGAGGGCATTGATTCTTCCAGTGGCCATGCATGCCACACCTGTAGCATCGGCTCATTCGAGCGTGCCTCCGAGATTCCGTCTTGATTGCTGCAAGCTGTCCGGCAAGTTGGTCCACTTTGTTCTTCAGGTCCTCCACTGTTAACTCATCCCTGTTCTCCTGCGACTGCAACGTGGCCAGTGGCACCTTGGCCAATTCCCGCGCCAGATGCACCAGGTGCTCCGCATTCGACTGGCCAGTTGCTCTTGTCAACCGCGACTGGGCACAAAGCGCAGGCTGCACACCCTCAACGAACTGGTCAGATAGCAACTTCTGGCGCGACACTCTGTCCAGTCCCAGAAAGGCCCGATCCAACGAGTGCTGCAGGCTGGCGAAGAACACGTTCGGGTCACATTTGGGTACCATGCCGGCCGTCTTGAACCGCCTCATAGCCTTCCGGCGGTCTGTCGGTGTGTCCAACCCCGCCGCAAGAGCTACCTTCGCGGCGTCCCAGTCCATCTTCGGCCAGCTCCTTCTGGCCGTATCCAGGGCCGCCTTCGCCCGGCCTCTGAGAAAGGTCTTGGCTGCCGTCAACTTACTTCTGTCAGTCCGCAGTCCAGCAGCCTTCGCGACATCCCCGAAATCCTCCAGGGAGTTTCGCACATCCCCATCCTTAATAGATTGTGGCCAAGGAATCTTCATCATTGTCCTGGTCACGGCACCAACTGTAAGGAGGAAAGCCCTTCGCCACGAGTTGTCCATCAGAAAACACCAACTAAACGGCTGCAGACTATTGGACAGGAAAGTCAAACCCTTATATGCACGTTGTTTTAAAAAACTTAATATCCGTCTTCTTCTTGAAAGCGTCTTCTTGAACTCTCCCGGATATTCATTGGCTATCACGAAATTGTAAACGAATGCTGCAAAGCGGCTCCACAAATTCCGTAATAAATCCAACCTTCCATTAGATCAAGGCGGAGTTACGAGAGCGCACATACCACACGCATGCCTCATCAGTAGTATCCACCGTTACACCAGTACTGCAGGCATTAGTGCATAACATGCGCAAAATTGTACTATCGTTAGGGACACACTTCATCCATGGTGGAACGGAACCGTATTCAGACGTCAGATCCGAATGCTGTACATGGTTTTTGGAACACACAACTTCATGTCTTAACACAAGTCTTCTAGCATGGCCCATTGGCTCGTTATATGATTGCTCTGCTAATATAGCTGCAGGTATTCCCCTTGTCTCAAGCCATTATGCACTCTGATGTACCACAATTACGGAGCGGCAAACCAAGAAGTAGCGTATGGTTTGCGAGATTCCTACAGATATGCAGTGTGCGAAATGTTGAATGCACACGCCCTAAGCCCATCACTATGATCAGGGATTAGTCCGAGTATTGATTCCTGACTGTTCTTCAATCGGCACAGAATGCAGACACCCAAACTGGCCCACTGAATATAAGTGAACGGACCCCGTGGTCGACGCTACACAATCTACCGAAGGCGAGCACGTTACTAATCCTGACAACTGAGTACTTCCGACCTGAAGTGATATGAAAAGTAACCCCGAAGAGGCAACCAACTTCTAAACCTACCACGATAAAACCTCTTGAACCCTTATGGATTTTTGTCCTGACCAGAAACATAGGTCCAGCGGGTAGGATTGCAAAGCCACAAAGAACAATTTTGCGAGGTCAACTTGAGGAGCTCATGTATTTAATTATCCGACAAAGTTTCTAAAGTCCGTGACGGTAGCATTCAGGATGAAGTGGCTCGGTTAACATAAATTCATCATTATGCACTAACAGCAGGCCGGCCGCTCTCCGGCCTGGCACAAGTTTTTACTCCAACTTTCTTCTATTACGAACCTCGAGAGTGATAGCAGGCCAACGCTTCGGCCCACAAGTGCACCAGGTTTCGTTCGCAAAATGCTCGGTGACGTCCAGCACGGTCTAATTTATCTGCGCTTGCTACGTCATCAACTATCCAGGACTCGAGCTCCTGGGTCCGGGTTAGACTGATGAACTTTACCTTTTTCAGGAAATCCTTAACATCATTTGCAGAAAAATTCCGTAGAATAGGTCAGCTTGTTCAAAGAAGCCTCAAAACTTGGTGAATTGTGGCTACCAAAGACAGCCAAGTCGTAAGCCGATCGGAATGCACACTCTAAAGTGGCTATCCCGTCCGAGGGTTTCGGCACCGAAACCTACCACTTCAGTCGCTTTCGGCGAATTTTGCTGACAGGTGGCAACGTTGCATCTGCGGACTTAACCACTTAATCCACGATCTCATTTTCACGTTTTGTGTAAAGTCAAGTGGGAGGGACTGGGTAGATGAACACTGCGGTGGTCCCATGAAAGCTAAATGATGCTGGTTCGGGGCTGTCGTTAGACCCGTCCATCGCGGTGCCGGATCGATTACTTAATGAGGTACGCAATGAAAGTCGGGGCCCAGCCGGGTGTGCATCAAAGAAACGTTCTTTAGGCAGTGGACTGTGACCATGCAATAGAGCCTCCGCATTTCTCACGTTTTCTTACATTTCTCACAAAAACGGAGCGTTTTGCAACGCCTTTGCAGTTGAGGAGCAAAAACGAAAGTTATCTAGATGTTCCGATCCAAACGGAATGTTCA
Source organism: Opisthorchis felineus (assembly GCA_004794785.1). Classification (NCBI taxonomy): domain Eukaryota; kingdom Metazoa; phylum Platyhelminthes; class Trematoda; order Opisthorchiida; family Opisthorchiidae; genus Opisthorchis; species Opisthorchis felineus. The sequence goes on from SJOL01009883.1 coordinate 189,954, forward strand.
GCAGTCTAGAATGAGCGCGTCTTGAAGGCTGATGCGGCCAGGTGAAGAGTTTGTTAGCAATTACAGTTGAGGGGGCGAGTGGGCAAGGGGGCACAGTCAAAGTAAATGGCTGCGGGTACGCTATCAAGCTGGGTATGTCAGTGCCATGCCGGTATTACACCGACATACCTCAGTTTGTGGACAGACCCGTGATGGACGTCATGTTTGAGGTGACTGGGCTGGAATGTGCAATTCTGTAGGCAGCGGGATATCTCTGGTTGGCCGAGGAAGACCGCAGAAGTAGAACAAAGCCGACATGAGACCGCAGGCATTTTTTGTTCCGGATGAGATACCTTCGGGTGTAAAGCACAGATTGGGTGGAGCAGATAACGGTCAAACAGGGCATCCGAAGCAGGTGTCGCTGAAGGTCAAAGCTTGGGATCAGCAAGGTCTGGTGAGTTTTAGGAGGCATCAGACGGGATAAAGTCCAAAAGAGAGAGAAAAAACTAAGCGTTCACCGCAACTAGGATGGTTGCAACAAGTGACTAAATGAGACAGGATAGGGGGAAATTTGCGCTTAGTAACCTAGCGATCAGAGACTAGCTTAGCTTGCCAATATATGCCATTATAGTATGAGAGTACAAATCACTATAAGTACTCAGAGGGGCGGTGTGGTAAGGGGACTCATGCACACAAGGACTGACGGGAGTAGAACTTCTGAGATGATGGACTAGATTTTCTGGAAGTAATTACGTGAGTGAGACATAAGTAATGAGTAATGAGTAGTACGTATCATAATCTAGGGGGGGTGAATGTAAGGGAACAGGTCACCAGTTCCCGAAGCGCTTCAGTCAGCTTCAGTCAACAAGTGGTGCACGGCGAACAAGCCTTTGGGCACTCACCTTGTATGCTGGTAGTGGAGGGTTTGAAATCTCATTGTATATATATGTATATATTTTGTATGTGTCCGCTCCTGGGAGCAGTAGGTAGTTGTGTCTTTTGTCTGGTTGACGAAGTGGGCTTCGGTTTGGCGCAACCGCAAGTATGACGTGGGCGGCCACAGCTTCGCATGTTGGTGTAAGCCGTGGACATCGCATGGTACCTTCAGGCTATCCCGTGTATGTTTTTTAAAGGACTTTTGACATAAGAAAGGTCAGTTTTTCACCATCTTTAATTTATGGCGTTGCCAGATGAGTGGCACAACCGGGGAGAGCCCACTCCAGCAGAAACGGACAGACGACAGCGGTGCTCTCAGGAAAAAGTCCCAGGAGCGCCTATTCTCCTCCAACGAATCTTCCGGTGGACTGTCAGAATGAGAGCTCCTGACTATATGCTCAGAGCAACGGGCGCACTTTCCGTGCTGCTTGCACCTGATTTCAGCAAAGTTGACAGACCATCCTTGATCAGCAGCGCATTTGAAAGCCACTCCTTGTTCATCTGTTGATACCACCAGCAGATAGCAAACGACAGGCTCAGATTTGGAGGCATACCCACTTCGTGGTTATTTGAATGGGTAAAGATGATGCGACGCGTAAGTAATGCAGACCAAGTGGTCAACCTGTGCACCTCTGAAGGTCACATTGCAAAATATTCGTGAACAAATTTCCAGCCACCTTGTCGAATTTAAATATCTGCTACCCAGATCGCATGGCTTTCGCAAGGGATGCTTCTGTCCATAAACTCTGTTGAATGAAGTAGTGGACGGAATTTGGAGGGTGCTATCCCGATTTCACCGAAGCCTTTGATCGCAACAAGAAGCATCCTATCATGGCTAAAATTTTGTCCTTCAAGATGTACCTGAGGATTTTCTGTTGGACAGGTAACTTGATTAGTTGCAGGTTTTTTCAAGGGGTTGCTATTTCACTCTAAACTACCACAGTAAAATCGAGCTGCAGTGTCTTCCATGATCCTGCATTGTTTTTCCTGACAACTCTGGTGTGTTTCAAGTATATAAACAGGCGTTCAGATTTCCCTTCGTCCATTCCGATGATGTTGAGATCCTGGGAAACCCAATGCCCTGAGGAGATAAATAGAACATTCTATAGAATAAAATGTAGAATAGAACACAAAATATATTTTAAATGGAATAGAATATTATAGGATATTATAAAATATACTAGAACAGAATATTATAGAACAGAATAAATGGAACATAAAATAGATTATTAGAATATAGAATATAGAATAGAATGTACGTAAATAAGGATGGTCCGTCTAACGCAACTAAGCCCTGTCGTTCATGCCGATGAGACTTGACATCGCACTTTTACTGGAAGCTGTTTTAGAGCGCAAAAGTGGAAAACGCCATGGAAACAAGGGACTGAGGAATTTCTCTCCGAAGCTATTCCAAAATGGTTGGTCAAGTTGCTCCAGCAGCGCGGGAAGAAAGGTAAGCTCCATCAAACTCCTGCAAGGGCAAAAACGAGGAAACCTGTGATACCATTCCTACAGCATCTTGTGTGCACGCTCAGGTTCTATCCACCAGAAGGGATGTTGCCCCTCAAGAAAGAATACGAAAAGTGGTAGCTAGAGCGGCAGTCGAGTTGGGGTCGTGGTTATTTGGGCAGGCTACAAGCATCAAACTCAGCTCCCCGGAAAGGGAGCTGAAGCTCGTCAAAGTCGGTAAGGGTCTCAAAGGATGCAGCCCAAACCATGTCCTCACCATTCGAAAACCCAGCTCTAATGTGCCGCGATCGGAGTAAGGGGTAACACCAGAACAACGGAAACGACTTCCGTGTTTCCTGCAAGGAACGAGTTCCTGCCGTTTAGCCGTCGCCTTGATGAGGTGTTAGAGATCACTTCTCTAGAATAATGTGGTTATGCTGAGTCTTCCATGTATGGGGCTGCCTGCCTAGCCCAGGATTCCTTTACCTGCCTTTGGGTACCGGTTTTGCACGGTGGGTTGTAATGTAGAGAGACGGGATTGTCATGGGGACGTAACGGTATATTGGTGGCTCAACTGCGTTCGCTGGTAGCTAAACCATTGTTCGTTCTTCTGTTCGCCGAACCTGGCGAATGGCTTGCAAACGCGTCGTCACTAATTGAGGGGGCATCATCACTGTAAGAGCGTAACGGTACTTCCAGATCTGCTGATACGTACCTGGGTATGTATACATACCCAAGACTTTTCGCACTCCGAACTTTAAGTTGCTTGCACCTTAGTTAATCGGCAAAGGCAGTAGTGTCCTGTGAAAAGACGTGCTAACGGAAAAACTCAAAAAGAAGTTTGGCGACACCTCCCGGAGTTAAACCGCGAACACGCCCGTTGTGCGCCCAAGCTTATCCCACTAGGCCACCAAACCACGAGAGGCCATTGGTAGAAACATCTGTTAAGCAGCTAAGCCGTCTGCCTAGCAGTCGTACGTTCGGGTGTGGATCACGTGACGCTGTGCACCCAATCATTTGCCTGGGTTTGGCTTGTGCTTGAATCGACTGCCGATAAAGTATGAACTCAAGTCTTAGACTGTTTTACGTTCCATTGCGTCCTTCAAGGGGGAGGTGCCATCTGAAGGGTATCCAGTGTAGAAACACTAGGGTGGGTGGTTTAATAACGTGCGTATGTGATATACTCATCAGAAGCAAATAAGATGAGTTGGTTCACCAAACTTCGGCATAACAGTTACTTGGGAAGCTCGCCTTGCGTTCAGTAAAACAACAGAAGACAACTTGATGCATCGGGCAGTGTTGGTGCGATTGTGCACCTGTTTGAATGATCTCCATTCTCTGATATGCGCAACCAGTCAGAAGATGATGCAGCGTTTTCAGATATCTGCATGTGAATTACTAACATCCCGATGAGGGATTATTTCCACTGGAGAGCATGACATTGCTGAGCTTGATTGCGTCACAAAGCGCAATCACACTGCCGAAGAACAAGGCCAACCACTGTCTTCCATCATGATAACCGTAAGCGTTTTCGCTTACCTCAGCTACTTATCGTGACTGCTAAGCCCGTGGCTATGTGCCACGCTGATTGAAGCATCAACTATGTGTGACAACCTAATCCAACGGCCAACGACGATCCTTCGTACCCATAACTGTGCGCGTTTTCGCTTACCTTGGCTACTTATACCAAATGCCACGCCTGTACCTATACACAGCGCGGATAACTAAGCATGATAGCTTAATCCAAGGCCGGCGACGTTCCTACACGTTCATTTATGATTGCATTATCGCCAACCTTGGCTACTACCGGTTCCGTAACTATGCACGCAGCTGTTTATGAGGCCACAACTTTGCATGATAGGCTAATCCAACGGCCAACGACGGTCCTTTACACTTATAAATGCTGTCCGCCTGGCAAGCACACGCCTGAAAAATATATAACCAACTTTGACGAATATGATTCTTTTTGTTGGTTGCATAGTATGTATGTAGTCGGTCTAGTTCTCGTTCTCGGGAAGCCGCTTTTACTTGACTGGGTTTTTTAAAGGGTGAATGTATAATCAATTACAACTCTTGTACATCTTCCACGGTAACCTTGAAAACACATAATTAGACAAAGTTGTAGTGGCTAACTCACTAAGTGCCTAATAAATCCCGTTGTCTACAACCCCTGATCGGTATCCACGCTGAAGTTGAAGTCTTACTGCTAATATGGTAAACTTACCACTTTCCCAATTAGGCCCATTGGCGACAATGAGGGAACCGTGTTTACGAGGATGATGCGGTAGCAGAACTCAGTGATCATGCGGATTATTGGACGCAGCAAAGTTAAAGCTAAAGCGAGGCGTATACAAGTCGGTCGTAAGATTAAGTGGTATAGCCTTGAGCCCCAGGATCAGTGACCCAATGAGTCTTCGAGCCTGCGTCCATCGGTAAAGCAGTAGCGGCGATCCAGTGAGTGCGCGGGTACTTGATGTCAAATCTGCTCATTTAGAGCACTAGATTCTACATTCACTCCACTTTTGCTTTTCGGTACTGATAGCCTGTGGCTTAATAGAGTCAACAGTTCCGTCTTACTTACCATAACCTGCACCCAGTCCTTATTCAACCGCGGTAGCAATGTCACCGAGTAAAGAAATCGATAACTGGCTCGCTTGCTTGCATTTGTAACCCGACTGTTTCGTGATCTGCAGCATTCATTTATATATAAAAAACTTTCACACGCCAGACACGCATAACATATTGAATGCCGCTCGCTATTTCAGGCTACTGTGAGCCCTTTTCCCATGTCTGTCACACAGGTCTGGGCGTCATCCAACTCATCGTCAACGCTGAGATAACGCCACCCAGCTTCACTTCCACAGTCATGTCTAAAGTATCCGAATAGATGAGGTACTAGGACAGCCACTCCCGATACAATCTAACTGTCTTTGATAATGATCTACGTGGGACCACAAGGTTTGCTATATCTCATTGCCCAGGAGCAAATATCCTTCAACCCACGTCCAAGTAACTTATATCGCCACAATGGCACCACTCCCGCTTTTGTCCCCCAAGTGGTCAGTGGACACTAAACCCTATAATCTATGCCCTCAATGCACCTTGCCTGCTCATCCACTTTTTCCCTACCTGATCGGCCTTTTCGGTCACTATCCAGGTTTGGCATCTACCAACTCTTTCGGTGCCATGTCCGCCCCTTCCTCACCCCTCCTCTCCAACGACGCGAAAGTCATCACAGTCATCACTTCAACTGCAAATCCTGCCCCCCAAAACATCCTCTACCCTATATTAAGTCACACTTTCCGCCTTCTGCAATGGAGGAAAGAGAGATCTAAAATGGAAGCAACTTTTGTCAAATGCCTGTGTCTGGCTTAAGCTTGACATGGTCGTGGAACATACCCCGGGCAATAATCTCACAAATCCAAGGTATTATTTATAGCAGAGTAAAAATTTCTGAGAGAATCACTATATGCACACAGTATGACGCCTCCGATGCAACTGGTTTTGCAAAGTCTCCACGTTTTTCTTCAGGCTGTAATTGCGCCATTACGAGGTCATCTCATCGCCCAAACACGCGACACCACCAGGTGCCTCAAGTTTTTCCCTAATTTATTGTCACTGCATGCTGCGAACTATGTGAGATGCGCACAATTTAGCTGATGCATTTCCCTCATATTCGCATACACCGACAGCCGTTCGTATCCACCGCATAATTACCATCTACACCTGAATATCGATTACCGTTTTTGAAATCGGGCAGTGTCGCCTCACTGTAGTAGATTTGATTGCTTTTGACTGTCTGCTATTTCGGGGAGTAGTTTAAATTATACCATGTTGCCCTCCAGCAGATCTTTTTGACACTTTTTCCCAGGTTGCGTCCCTACTGTAGGCATGCTGTCTTATTACCTCGTTTAATGGCAGCAACGGACCACGCCGCGACCTCGATGGGCCCAAGAATATCCTTGGCCCGTGCTGGCTTTAATTTGTCACGATTCCTTGTCCACTTCCAGTCACCAGGGCAAATATAACCGACTCACCCGCGGTGTTCATGTACGGACCCTAGTACGAATTCACAATGATGAAACAGCGACTTCCATACCCAGTCTGATGACTTGCCCGTTGTTCATGACGTCCCTACCATTTCTCCACCAAGCGTGTCACATGCGCCAACAAAACCATCCCAATCCGTTGAATTTGTGCCAGAACTCTAAAGTACTGGCCACTCTATTGTACTGTCTGCTCTTTCTGCCTATAAACCCACAAATTTTTCCGATGGCACTGTCAAGGAGTCGGTATAACGGTGAAGATAAAACTGTGCGTCTCACCCGAGAGAAGGTGCTGACTATCATAAAAAACAAAAAAACTTACTAGAAGTGACGAAGTCCTCGGTTTTATCTGGCGTAGCGCCTGCTCAATGGAGAGGAAGCAAGTCGGAAATGACCGCTCAGTTTTGAATTTGCGCGGACGAACAGGTAATTATTTTTCATGTAGTACTGAGAAGATTTCCAAAGCCATTAGACAAGAACACACCTGAAGAAACTAAGTACTAGAGAAAGTAGGCAAAAAACAAACTGTAGCACAATTACGATTGTCTGGGAATATTTTAGGGTTTTGAATAAATACAACCAAAAACAAAAACTTCACGTTAAGGTTTAATTCGTTCAAACAACTTTTTCAGAGAAATTTATGGTGTGTGTGGCGTGGGATGTCAGAAAGTCAGATATATTCGACGTTCGCGAGGATGTACTGGCGACGCATGCCGTTTGTGAAATGTGCAGATATGGAAATTGATATTATTGAAATCACAAGGCGCACAAAGTACACGGTCGCACAGGTTGGGTGACGTAGGAGAGAAGACCGGAGAGAGGCGACAACGTGGGTGTATTTAAACCGAAACTACACGCACAAGTCAAGTACAAGCACGGCAGTAGCTCAAGGTCGCTTGAAGGAGCGTACAATCGGGCTACCGCTTGCTGTCTGATGCCTGTGGTGGCTCATCGGGGGTACATGTAATAGGGAGAAAGAGAGATACGCACACACTAGGTCATACGGTAAACATTGGTAAGCAGGTACGGTGAAGTTTCAATTGCGTTACACCTGAAAAACTCGAAGACGCGCCACCTTATTACCCTTGCAGCTGTCGGATACTAAAACCGCTGTTATTTTGTTTTTTTTCTCAGGCTCGGTAGGCTTCCGTCTGTGGCAGAAGTGTGGACAGTCTTTTTTCAAGTGCCTTGGCAAACTGAACGGGCCTTCTAACATTTGGTTAGGAGCGTTCACTTGGTTTTGGTTGCATTCAGACTGACTGTGAATATGTTAGCTAATGATGAGGCAGTATTCACGAATCAGGTTCCCGACTGTAATGCAGCTGATTCTATTCGCGTCGTTTGGTTTTTAGGAAAAATTGAAAGCAGACCTCAGGCTTGGATTTATTCGCAATACTTATCGATTCACTAGCAGCTACTGTCGCTTTTAAAAGTCAGCATGCGTACTTACTTATGCATGCCTAGAAGTGACCTTGTTCTTGGAGTGAGAGGTCGAAATTTAATTGATGCACCATGTCTGGGAGTCAACCCTTAGAGGCATAACCCAAATTTCTCTGAAACCGCAGTTTAAAGGAAGGAACCTTTAACATAAGATTTTGGTACTTAATGGTACTTATTCTAAAATCTCCACATGCGGTCTTAATTTTGTTGGAAGTTTTTTTAAACATATTCCAAGTCCACTGTGGGCGCGGAATTCGTATTTTAATGGCTGCAAACGGCTCCGCGGTTTGTCCGTAAAGGCGGCAGATTTTGTGGAAAAGCTGGTTTCTTCACTTACTTTCTTCTGTATTGGATTTGGAAATAATCGCAACTCTACATGAACAATAATTGTCCCCTCTATGTCCGCTCAAACTCAAAATGGAGCAGCCATTAGCGACCTGTGTAGGCAAATGTCTACCGTTACGGCAAGCGTACCGCCAAACAAAGCCAAGGATTTCGTCACGCCTAGTAAGTGCTTTTGTTTTTTTAAGACGGTCAGCACAAGCTATATTGGGCGCGGCAAGGTTTAACTTTCAATGATACACCGAACCCTTGGTAGTGCCGTTGGATGAATTAGTGGGTGTATGGGCCGAACAAGCGGACAGCACAATAAGGTGGCGAGTGCTTTCAAGTCCTGGCACAAGGTAAACGGATTAGGACGGTCTTGTGGGCGCACATAACGCGCTCGTTCGGGAAATATTAGGGATTTGGTGTACTACAGGCCATCAGACTGGGTATGGCAGTTGCGGTACCGTCATCGCGACGTCGTACTTGGGTTCGTTGACAGCCCCGTACATGAACATCTTGAGTGAGTCGTTTGGGGATGTCACTGTAGTTGGGATTTGCCAGAGAATCGTGGCAAATTAAAACTAGCATGGATCACGGACATTCTTGGGTCCGTCGAGGGCGTACGGTGGTTCATCGCTGCCACTTAAGCGAGGCAAAAAGACAGCCGTGTCTAAATTGGGACTCACAATACGAAAAAGTTTCAAAACTGTCTGCTAGAAAGCACCATGATGTGAGTTAGACTGCGGTCCGAAATAACAGGCAGCCAAAAGTGTATACAATTCCAAACTACTGCAGTGAGACGACGTTGCCCGATTTCGAAAGCGGTAATCGATATTCAGGTTCAGGTAGTAGGTATGAAGTTGATGCGAATGGGTGTAAGCATATGTGATTATGGGGGTTTTGTGTTGGCTTAATTGCGCGCAACTAAGGTAGCCCGGAGCTTACAGGGACATGAGATCAGAGAAAAACGTGAGTAACTGGTTTTTTGCGTGTTTGTACGATGAAATGACCCCAGAATGGCGTAGTGACAGTCTGAAGAAAAGTGTGGAGCTTTGCAAAACGAGTTGCTTCCGGGGCTTCACACGGCGTGTATCAAGAGAGTCTGTTTTAGAATTTTTCGCTCTGCTATCAATGATTTTTTTAGTCATAATCATTCCGGATGCCCGGAATTTGTGCTACAACCAGGGCAAGGTTAGGCCAGAAAAACAGGCGTCCGATAAAAGTTGCTTCCATCATAGACTTCTCTCTCCTCCATTGCGGATTATGAAGTTCAGCATGTGGCAAGAATATCTGCGGGGAGAAGGCATGCAGTTGAAGTGAGAGTTGTCAACCTTGCAGTCTTTCGCGTCGTCATAGACGGATGTGGAATAGGCGGACATGGTACGAAAGGATAAGGAGAGCGCTCCAAAAGCTTCCGTCGTTGGCCGTTGGATTACGTTACCGCGCATAGCTATGACCTTACAATCAATGATGAACATGGACACTGGCCTGGCAGTTATGATGAGTGGCCAAGGTAGGCGACGTCGAGTACAGTTATGAGCATGACGGGCTGTCAGTGGCTGTTAGATAGGGATATCACTATGGCTGAGGTCTCATGTTTATCAGCCCGCATTGATACTGGCCTGGTGTTTGCTATAAGTAGCAAAGATAAACGACAACGCGTACAGATATGAGTATGACGGGCCATCGTTGGCATAGCTGGCTTCATGATCAACGCCACACATAGACACGAGCCTAGCGGTCGCGGTAGGTATCCAAGTTAGGCGACAGCGCACACTGTAATCACGATGACCAGCAACGGTTGGCCTTATTTTCTGCCAGCGTATTTGAGCTTGACAACGTATTATAACTAAGGGGCGGGAGTATTTTCAGTGGGAAAGATATCGTTGTGTTGCCACTTAACATGCAGCTGTTTCATAACCCTGCACTATCTGCTGACTAGTTGTGCAGATCAGAGAATGTGGATCATCCACGAAGGTGTATTCTATCATCAATACCGCACTATGCATCAAATTCTCTTTCGATACTATACTGAACTGGAGGCGAACTTCCTGAAAAACGGTGTCGTTCCGAAGTTCACTGAATAAATTCATCTGATTTGTTGCACTTGGGGGTTTTGCGCATGCCAACGTTATTCCACTATTTTCCTGGATGGAATTTTTGATGGGCATTATGTGTATGATATCTCATTTGTAAAGACCACTGAAGGACGCGACAATACGCTAAAGTGCGATTTCGTGACTTATCTCTCGTAAACCGGTAACAAAATGCGAATAAGTGATTGTTGTTGACCTTGAACTTTCGCCCACTTAGACAAAACGCCTTGAGCAGCATCACTGAAAGGTGCAAACTGATTGGACTAACTTCCCGTAAAAGTCATAACTTCGAAAACCTTATATTTTCGGCGAAAATGATTTGGGTGTGCTTCTAGTGAGCGGCTGTGTGGGGGGAACGCCACTATTACCATAACTTTCTGATTTTTCATTTTTGTGATCTATGAAGAGTCCATAAAAAGCTCCGTGGGATTTTGATAAAAAATGTAACTTTACGCTGTTTTATGTGCACTGCAGTGGTACTTTTAGGTGTTTGTTCTAGTTACACTCCCTATTCGCCTACGGTATATTGTTTTATATTTCGTAATGTCCGACGAATTAAATGGTTCCTACATGCATGCTATGCGGGTGTTGTCGGCATAAAGCGCCATCTAGCGACGATATATAACTCTACAGTCGTCGATAGGGTACTTTTTGTGCGGGTATAGTTTTCATGCGAGGGGACAGCGAGAAATTTCTCGTGAAGTTGCCAAAGCTTTATTACCCGGCTATTAGTTTTCGGTGTCATAAATGGCCGATTTTCAGACTATGAGAGGAAACGCAAGTCGCATGGACGATTTGGGCGTGGGGACACCCCCGACTACTGTGTACCACAAGGAATCCCTATCCCCGAGGAGCCCGTCGGAGGTAGTCGAACTAAACTTACCGGAAAGGCGAAGGTTGAACCTCGTCGATCCTCTTGGACGTCACAAGATTTGTTAAACTATGTAGAAAAAACAGTAAAAACATGGCGACGCACTAAAAAAGAGCAAATGCCTGGGGGTTTACGGCGTATACTAACTGGGTGGAAAAGCCTGCAAGGTAATGTTTGATGACTGGTTTACGAGGAAAGGCTTGGAATAGCTTCAAAAAGACGCGCTAAAAAGATATATGCATATGTCAGCCACGGAACAAGAGACAAGAACAAACTTCCGGGGATAAGGAACACAGGGTAAAGTCATAACCGGTGACAAAGAACCGGCTGGCTTGTTGTGATACATTATCTTATCTGAGTGGACATGATTGACGCAGCAGTGAAAGTTTTGGAGGAATCGTATCCATGCGAGAGAGACAGCAGTTCCATGGAACTAGGACACTTCTTCAAACACTTGATGGCGCTGAGGCGTCAGGGCTGGACAGACTACACTTTATGCTCAGGGGGTTCACTCACGTCATTGCAACATTACTGGCGTATATATAAAATCGGTCAATGAAAACTGGAGATAGTTCTGAAGACTGGGATGTGGAAATATACGGACTGCTTCTTGACCATAACTGTGGGCGTCCTGAAAACCACAGACAGATTTGCTTGATAAAAGCGGGCTTCAAAACCCTGAAGCATTGGGCGTATCTCTTCGAATACATTATCCGGTGCAACCCGGGTTCATGATCGAGTTGTTAGCCATTACGATTCTGTTGATAGGTCGTGAACCTTGGTGCGAAAGTGCAGTGCGTCACAAACCGGTACACATAGTGTTCGACCGGATAGAGCATGCCGGGTTGCTACGTGTACTTCAACAGGCCGGAGTAAGTGGATCACTGTACAAGCGAATCTGTAGTGGTTAACGGACCTATGGAGTCTCTACTGAATGGAAACAGCTATCAATGTAAGTCAGATATAATGTCACAAGAAGAAAAATCCGAGAAACTCTTGACTCACAGTTCACAAGAGTAAATTCCATAGGTCCGTATTCCGTTGAACCACCACACCAAGAAGAGAACGTTCTACTTTCATAGTACTTCAAACCTCCGGTAATCACAATATTAATCCACTGACGTGAATAGATAGGTCCAGTGTTTGCAGATAAAATGTTTGTTCAAGTTGGGAATTAGTGCCAGCCAGTGTTGTTCAACAGCATCACAACAACAGTCACTTAGCAAAGGGCTCGAAGTCCCGTTGAGCCCAAGAGGCAGGGGCTTGTTGTATTTCACTAAAACAAACTTTTTAAAGTTGTAACCAATATTGACAGGGAGAAAAGAGATTATATTGAGCGGGAAAAATAGCAGTCTACAAGTGCTACAGATTGCTTTCTCTGTTAGATAACAGACGTGGAAAGCACAGGTCCTTGGCGCCCTCTCGGAACGGAGGCAGGACGCTAGTGTGTACCTCAAGGGACCGTTTCGGACCTGGGCTGCTTAAAGTGCATGCAGGCTCGTTTCCCGGTCGCCTCCTCTCGAGCTGTCTGCTGTTTTCGAATGGCTCAGAAGTACAAAAAGAGCTAGGCTCCAATGAAAACGAGTTGGAAACACAGACTGGTTTCATCGACCAACTGGTTTCGGTAATTTAAACGCTGAAAATAACACTGAAAATTCCGGGCTAATGGTAGTGATCTGCTGGCGCGGGACTGAGAGCTGTAGGTTGAACTATCATTAAGGTGCGGACTATACATGACCTGCGGGCAATCTCGCAGGATAACCTTAAAGCTCTCTCACACCCTGCGCTAACAGGAACAAAGAGATCCATTTTCTTATGGGCGCACAGCGGAACACCCCACACATGGTGTTCTAAGCGGTTCAGCCAGCTAAACTCGACTTTCATCCGGACGGCAACAGAGTAAGGAAGTCCCTCCTACTTTCTATGCACCAAAGCCGAGGAGCACATCCGAGGCTGGACACTCGGATGATAACCACAATGCTGGGTTAATGAGGACGACGTCAAGTGATGTAGCTTTATAAGCGTGATTAAGGACGCCACAGGACGGTTTACCGTTCGTGTTCAAGGCCGTTTGGCGAAAGAAATATCCGGAGCTGCTGCATTTTTTCCCACCTGCACATGTTAAGTAGTTGAAAACGACAATTTCAGCGTGCTGACTTTTTGCTACTTGTCCACTGCCTATCCAGAGGAACTGCTAAGGAGTGAACAAACTTTCCTCGTATATACTGGAGACTACGATAACAAACCAGTTCTAATCTTTCCGGGATAAACATCTGATTTAACTCACTGGGGCATTGCCGGGAGAGGAGCCCCATCACTCTTAACGCCCAGAATTCTATGAAGGTATGAACAAGAGAACCATTCTGCCATCCTGCAACAATCGAAATCAGAATCATAGTCTGACCCAAACAAATATGAGCGAACAAAACACGTACCAATCTTTTCCAATTAAGTGTTTCAAGGTAACATGTGGCCATTTAGCACATTGTATTCACGAATGACTCTCAAACTGGGCAGAGAAGTTCGATGAAACTGAAATGTGTACAAGGTCACCGAGTGGGCATATGATGAGGAACTATATCAACCATGGTGCTGCCTTAGACTTTTTACACCCTTCAAAAAGCTGGAAATTCAAGCCACCCAGCGAACCCAATGAACCGCCAGTGGCATCACTTTGTGCAAGTTTAGAAGACGCGACCGCATGGTGCATGTCAAGATAGCAAGTCGAAGTTCCACCTGCTTGTGGTCCAGGAAGGTTGTTGCGAATAAGTTAGCACCATCAACCCTCGAAATGCACAGATGTATTTCCTGATTCCTATCTTATATTCAGAAGATTAATGTAGTTGGTTACAGACACAACATGGATTTGATGTCACTTGGATGGAGACCACTAAAGTGTAGGAAGTGTTTCGGAAAGACGTGACTTTCATTTACTTCCATTCGGTTCACCAACTGTTAACGGCGATAGCTCGGTGCCCTTCCAGATGCTTGTATCGTAGAATTAAAAAAATCACACGATGCTTTTAGTCAGTCAATCAGTTGTAGAGAGTGTAGGGGATGTTTCCACCTTGTGCTTGCAGACACAACTTTGCTCCATATACTGTTCCACTCGTTGGCTACCCTGTCGACGAAGTGACCAACGGATATAGACGCTTGTAAAACTCTAGCTGATGAACACGTTACAGTTTGATTCGCTAACGGGAAAACGTTTTAGGTGACGGTCTAGAGTTTAGTTAGCAGATCAGAACGGCCCTGTGTCGTCTGGACGTCAGTGTTAGCAGGCCCTACCGCTACGGCCGACAGGGATAGGAGATGCTTGTAACGTCTAAAATACATTTCTTCCCTGTCGTTGAAACTGTTCTGGCTAAATAACTTCCCACCTTAACACTAAACAAGTGGCAGACTGTCCACACTCCTAGATGGATCTGACAGTCCCAGAGGACAGTACCGGGAGATCTTTTAGGTTCCAGTTCAAAGGTCCATCTTAGGGTCCACGTCGTGCAGCTGACAGATTGTTTCTTTCTACGCATCAGCCGTTGCTTTAGGATTTAGAATGATAATCACACCAACTGCCGCCAACTAAGTTTTGGAAGGCACCCACATCGCATCAAGTCGATGTCTGGACGCCATAGACGAGCACACCACAACCACAGTAGATGAGTCGGTTGCAAGCGTCAGCCACTCGCTGAGAGTGTAAGATCACCCTTACGGTGGTGTCAGCTAGTAATTCGGTGGTTGTCACACAGTTGGTGAGTTAATGTAGGTAACTGCTTCGCTCCTCGTGCATAATGAACCGTATCTACTCCATGATTATGTACAACACTATATTTCTTTGACGAAACACTACTCACAAGGTTGTTCCAAACTTTTCGGTGGTGTTGTATTGTGGGTGGCCGTCCATTGGTTACGCCTGAACTGAGCCCGCCAGACTACGCGATAAGGAGAAGACAGAAAACCCGGGACATGGCTGTATTGTCCGGACAAAACAAACAGAGCTTCTGCGTAAATATATACGATGACTAAAGGGCCCAATACGGTCGTTCACTTGTTCGTTTTGTACAGCCAATGGCGGCGTTCCTGGCGTGAACAAACTCACACCCACTCCTCTGGTCACATGCTGCTAAGCCGTGTTTGGTGAGCTCCGCCAACGCACCTGCTATCCGGAACGTTTGGGAACGATGGTAACCTTGGGGACGCGTCGTTATCTGCACATGTACTTTTCCATGTCCGGAAGCGTCCCGACGGATTGCCGGAATCTCTTGTTTACGGGAGGATTCGGCTGCGATTCAGCAACCGTATGACTAGTGTTCCTTGGGGAAATTGTACTGCTATATATCGAAAGTTTTCCCAAACGAAGCATGAGACAGCTGTTGTGCAACACATTCGGTTGGGATTCAGTTCAGTCTCCCGTGAGAACGAAGTTGGTGTACAAATCAATGTATATGGGTATGTACAACATTAATCGGAAGAAAGGTGGACACGTATTCTCTATTGACCCGTAGTTTATGCTGCGGAATTGTGGGGCCGTAAGTGTATGGAGTGGCGCGAACTTATAGTCCCCTTTTTGAGGGCCGTGAGGGAGGAGTCTTACCCGAAGCAGTTGTGGTTGCTCTCCTCAGCGCGTACGATATAGACGAGAAGACACCTGTGCAAGCCGGTGCTTTAGATGGAAGGTCGTCTACCTCACGTATACTGAGCGTTGTAAACAACTTCAAAAGAACGATTGATGTAGCCTAAGCAAAAACAGCGAAGCGATTAAAAGACTTTATAAATGCACATCGGCGGGCAGTCTATTGGGATAGCCTTGCGGGCCTGAATGCAAACCTCCTACCATCTGCATTTGACTCAAAACTGATTCACAGCAGTGAATTTTTCTTAGGTAATGGTGTCTTCCCAAAACTTATCACATTTTAAGATGATTTTGTGTAGTCTAGTATCCCTGGTTTCGAGTTCATTACTTCTGTGTTTGATGGACTGGTTGACGTACTGTTTAGTGTGGTGGTTACTGTGTAGCTTGTGAAATGCCTAAAGCTACCTAACTGTCTGCAAAGCTCCTACGCATCGTTGCACTTATAAATCATTGTCTCGAGGGTCTTCAGTCAGTGCTTTTCCGAATTGGGCATCTTGATATTGGACGTACCAGCTAACGTACCTTTTCATATTCCAAAAGCTAAAATAGTTTTCAGAAGTTCCTTTTTCGGTTCCACGATGACAAGTTACTGGGCTCCTAGTTCAAAAGCAGTGGGTAGGCAAGGTGTATGAGTTTTGGTTTGCTTGTTTCTGTTGCGTGCCATCTAAGCATCTTGAGATATCTGATTGTGAAAAAGTAAGATGTTAGGGAAATGACACGATCAATGCGCTTTTTCGAGCTATTTGGTGTCGTTCTTTCATGTGACTGGCCAATACCCGGGTGAAGAACACTGCTACCTATGTTTAGAGGATTCTTCGTGGGGTGCGAAGTGTCAACCACTTGCTCACACTCAATAGACAGGCCATCTTGACGCGCGTTTACAGTATGACTCTAGAGTGGCAAGTTACCATCCACCTAAAATTGTGTTATGCCGTCCGGCTTCGGAGGCCCAATAACCCATATATGGTGAACGCTGTTCGCTTTGTTCGGTGTTATTCAAGCTTGCAAGTATGAACAGGGAGAATTATCTCCGAGTGGTTTCTGTCGGTACAGTGTAGACAGCAGAAACGGACAGATAGACAGACAAGTTTTCGTGTAATAGCAAGGACGGGAGTGAAAACTACGTTTCCTGAAAACAGTGTAAAACGTTGTTGCTGGCAGATCAACAGCTGAGGCTGAGGAGACGTTTACAGGCATAAAAATATACAACTAAAAATAAATGGTCCGGAGGAAAATACTGTGTAAACAAAGCAAGACTGATCCAGCTCCGGCAAGACAGTATCTGTGACTATTAGAAATAGCATACTCAATTAGTATATTAATTAGTATGCAAAATACGAAGCAAGTGGAAGGTTAACACGTATATATGAACAATCTAGGGTCAAAGTTGAGCAGCTGGTTCAGTGAAAGAAAGAACTACAATAGCGGCCACTTCAATTACGGAAGGCCGGTTAAAGAGCTTAGATTAAAATCTCATCTTATTTGATGTGCGGTAGACTTTAGGATGTCCCACTTATTCGACAAGTCCACAAAAATTTAAACACGACTTTTTTATACATAAAACAGATCATATTCGTTTTTAACCAGGGTCCCTCCCAGGTGGTAAACAAATGGGCCACCTTGCTCGGTCCTGTTTGGTGCACACGAGTAGCTACTTATTTCTCTCAGCTCAACAGAAGACGCCGTTGCACAGGTCCAGGTTCCGAAAACGCACATAACGTGTGGAGGCAGCTAGAACACACTGCACCGACCAACGGTTTTAGGAGAGTAGGACGTACCTATTCGCCTATGTTTTGTGCGGATTAATGGCTTACCTAATTAGTTAATGACATCTCAACAGTATTATGTACGAAGTCCCGTTATTTTTCAATATTTTACCTTCAGACTTTCCTGTGCAATGACAGGAGTACTATAGATGACCGAATTCGATGCTTGTGAAGATGGTTTCTCAACCCGAGGACCGTTTTGGTATATCCGGTTGTATTCTAACCCACAGCACTTAATGGAGTTTCGTGTATCAAATTTGGAGTCGCCTGCTCATTTGCACAGTAGTCGAGTTTGACCGCAGTTGGTCGGATTAGGGTGCATTTTTCATAAATTTTCTCCTAGGTCCTTCAATCACGACGCTATATCCTGTCTAATTGCGAATTAATCACACTGCTGATCAGCCGCTCGCGGCCGAAGGGTTAGGTGTTCAAACTACTAGCCAGGAGGTCGCAGTTTCGAGACTCTCGGGAGTTTCGCAAGATGCGCACTGCTGATGATTCCCAATAAGGATGAAACAGCTGTGCAGTGCTTCTCGGCTTCTCAGCATAGATTGGCTTCACTTACAGGATAAAATCTCCACAAAATTCCCAGACCTCCTCACACTACCAAACTGATCTCTGTTAAGAATGGAGATATTGTTGTTATGGTGATATGAAATCAGCTTTGTTAATAGAATGCGATGCTCGTATGACTGCTAGATTTGTGTCTTATATTCAAACATTTGGACCTTTTTCCTTTTCCAGCGGCAAAACCTATTTTATTCTTGCTTCTTCATTTTTCTGCGTCAGCTATCCTTGCACGCTTTTTGTTTCTACTTTTTTTTGCGTTAGTCTAAAACCGTTATCACTTTTACTTTCACTATTGTCCAGTGGTAACTTATTTGTGTTTCCCTGCACATTGTCCGACACATTGAAGTTCCTTCTGTAGTGCACGGTCGTGTGGCCTGTTAAGGCCTGTTAAGGCTAATGAGTTCGGTGTTCTGCTTGAAAAACGGGTGGCGACAAGCTGCTACGGCGAAAAGCTAGAGAGGAAACGAGTTCAATGGAAGGCCATAAATGTGAAAGCTCGCTCCTTCTCGTTGGGACCAATCAAAAATGCTCTCTACGCACGAATTGACTTCCAGAGTCTGGTAAACGGTTGGGTCTGTACTCGGATTTCATAATGACTGGCAGGTCATGTAAACTGTTGCGGTGCTGTGTGAAATGATGATCTCATTCTGCGTGACATGTTGAATACGAACAATACATCAAGATTTCACAATACGTGATGAGTGGAAGCCTGATGACCGAAGAAACTCGACAGTAAGATTTATCCTGAAGAATGCTTCGAAAACTAGTGACCACTCATTTGACGAAATGCACTCTTTTGGTGTCAACGGGAAACTCAGTTAAATCCCAGCTAAATGTCTCAGTAGAGCTTTCAGTAACCTTGCGAGTAGTGTGTTGATGGTTTGCCTGGGATCTTAATTAAAGCGCACCCGGATGTGTCCGAATTCCAGACTTAAAGTACAAAGATAGAAACCGGAATCAGAGTCACAGTGGATGGGACGGCAGATGTCACCATATCCAGGTTTTTGCCACAACACAAGTTTGCGGACTGCGACAGATGAGACCGCAGAAAATCCTGGCTTGGCAAGGAGTACCCGGAGGACAACCTATTTCCTTTTCTTCTTTCCTCTTGCCACACCTCTTCTTACTGTGTTTTTCTGTCTTCTATTTTGTTTGCCATTTATGCAGCTACCTGTGGTACTTCTTTGAAAGACGACACTATATACCATTGCCAGAACATTCAGTACTCATAAGTGGCATTACCTGGTGGTCGCGCAATCAGGGTTTTGAAACCCCATTTACCGAATTAAGGCTAGCAAACGTTGGGTACAGAAGATACTTGAAGGTGTTTGGGTTCTGAGAACTCGTTGCCTACTACAGCAAGCCAAAGAAATAATCACACTCTGAGCAGGAATTCTCAACATTTTGAGTAGCCCAGTGGTGAACACTCAGGCAGAATGACTGTGTTAGCAAGGATTTTTCACAAGGTTTGACCTTCAAGAACCCTGATTAGCTTGAACGCCTGTGTTACGTCACGCTGTAAATCCACTTGCTGCATTTTCAATCAATGACTTATAACTGCGAATTCGCTGCGAATGGTGTTTGGTGACAGTGCAGCATACACAGATTCAGGACAGTTTGCTTGCTCAATTCCTGAAAGCTATTTCCGACCTGACAGTGATCTGGCTTGGTGAATTGAGTCAGTACCGGGTCTGGTCTATCTGAGACAAGGCGTTGTCAACTGAGCCAAACATCCTTCTGCTCCAGACCATGGTAAAATAAAACGGCACCCGCGTGGATTGCTAAAGCCATATGATTTTTTAGTGGTAGCCCTGTGAGAGCGTATGTTTAGGTCAATCAAGTGGTGGTGCTGAGCGATGCAGTGTCTTTCAATAGCATATGTCAGCTGCGTTAATTCCATCTGCGGTACTTCCGCTTGCCACCAATTCGTATGTACTGTTGGTCCTCCACACTTCCAAGACTTTTCTAGTTAAATAGAAACATGATACAAGTGAAAATGTACTATATCTATGGACAAGGCTACCACCTTTTGGACTGATTAGCAGAATCCAGATGCTTGAATGTTTTTTTAGAAAAATAGTGTGACATTCTTGATCAAGCAATCATAATTAAGTGAATGTACGTCAGGCCCTACGCCTAATCAGCTAGAAGTTTTGAATCAAGAGATGAATTCATGTTTTACAAGTGGAAGCGCTTATTCAGATGCTTCAGACTAACAGCAAAAGTGCGACGTGACCAGGTCTTTGATTGTTACCTCATGGATCAATCGGGATCAAATGCTTTGTGAACTTGAAGCGGTTTACCTGAAGATGCATCTCTAAGTCGCTGTGGCATGCGCGTTCGAACTGTATGTTGCACAGTTTGTCAGAATACGGGTGAATAACTGTCGACCAGGTCGAAAACTACTCACAGTAGGTTGTTACCACGGTCTGAATTCTGAATAAGGATGTCTAATTTGGGAATCCTTATTTAGTATCTGAATGAACTCAACTGGCGTCCACGTTATAGCCTCTTTTACTTCCTCAATCATGGCTGATATAATGGAAAATCATTTTTAGCTGTGAATCCCATATTGTACGCCGGCTGGGTTACTACCAGGGTACACTGCCTGTGGCGCAAGGCAGTCTGCGAGCGCGGGTATACTATCCTAGTGTAACGGCGCATACTATTGATGAGGCATGCGAGTAGTATGTTTTCTTGTAACTCCGCTTTGCGTCTATTGGAAGGTGGGGTTTATTACGGTATTTGTGGAACTGCTTTGCAGCATTCGTTTACAATTGCGTGATAGTCAATGAAAATCCAGAAAAGTTCAGGAAGACACGTTCAAGAAGAAGACGGATATTTAGCTTTAAAAAGACAAGGTGCATATGAGAGGTTTGCTTTCCTGTCCGATAGTTTGTAACTGTTTTGTTGGTGTTTTCTAATAGGCAACTCCGCGGAGAAGGACTTTCCTCCTTTCCACTAGTAGTTTCATCTTTAGGAGGCGGATGGCCGTCAATGTTCCGACTCTAAACCTGGAGGACCAAGAGGCAGTGTTCGTCAAACCCCTTCACGTTGGCGAATCTGGCATGGGATACGATGTGCTGTAATCATACCTTGCTCCACAGCTTATGTGATCGCCACCTGTCTCACCAGTCTCTCAGTCGTTAGGGGGTTTGCCGAGTTTACCCCTTGACAATGCTATACTGAGGCCCTGCTACAGCTAGATCCTATCAAAGGAGATGAGATGTGGTACTACTGTAGATCACGGTTGCAGTATTTTGCAGGCGTTCGTGATACACAGTCTCATTTACCGCACATTTACTCGGGAAAATGTCATGTTTTTTGATGAGTTTGGGTTGGCGTAGGTCGCTCGTCGTGTTTCTTCGGATCAGTTCATTCTCACGAAAAAGAAGGTACCTGGGAATTTGACCGTGCTTCAAAGCCATGTGGTATGAATAGCGAATTTTACGATGGAAACAGCTGGAGACCACCGTGTGTCTTGCTGATTGTAGACTACTACTAAGTTTGGTGCGAATCAGCTTTATTTTTGCAATTCCTTCTACCAGGCCCATGGAAGTAAAAGGTGGAGCGATAGTTGCTTGTTGTCTGAATGGTTCCTTCTTTCGGAGATGAAATTCCCAGGTTCAACCGGAACTCATTTATTGTCTTAGATTGCCGGTAAACAGATCGCGGACTTGGGTTCACCATATCCGGCTTCATTTACGCCTAAACTACGCCAGGCATACCATAATTTGAAGTGTGTCAAATTAAAATCTTTTAAACCGTGACCGAGATTTCGTTTCCAGTCGATTTTTCAGTCCCATAAATTGGCTTTCTGTGTTGTCTGTTCGCTTTATGATGTGTTTGTCATTTAAAACCGACAAACCGAAGGCAGAACTGCTGCGGTTCTACGTTTCTTGACGAGAAACCACTTTCTATCAAACATAATCTCAAAGGAATCATAAAGAAGTGGTGTTGGGGTTGGGGATATACATTTTACAGATGAACTGTCTAAAATCTACCTCATATGTAGCTCATCATCTTACTTGTATTTGCGTTGAAATCCATATTGATGAAAGGGATATGTTTCCTTCTTAAGTAAGTTCTGTATATCTTGCGTCTAACGGGCTACAAGCAGCGACATAGAAATGGAGGTCTTGGACTGCTGAGCAGGTCCTCCAGTGATCTCTGCCCACATCTCTACTATTTGTAGTCTAGAGCTGAGTATCTGGCTCTCTAAACATGAAAGCTGATACGAACACAACAGCAAGATCTTTATGCTTAAATCGAAGGCCAATCTGTGCTTTTATTATATGCCTGACCCTCAGTCACTGGTTTACAAAAACACCATGTTTTGTTCGATTTTTTGATACTCACTGTAATCCGAAATATTAAGATCTCGCCGAGGGAACGTCTATACAATTCAAGACGGTCGGGAATCGAAAAGAGTAAATGTGACTCAGCTTCAGAAGTGGCATGATACACCCGAAGAGCTGCTGAACAGACCAGCTGCCGGAGCCGACCTAGCAGAGGTAACTGGAAATCGGTGGCATGCAAGCGAACTTTAAATGGGGAAGGTGTGTAACGGTGGATACTATTGATGAGACATGCGAGTAGTATGTGTGTTCTCGTAAAGCCGTGATCTAATGGAAGATGGGATTTATTGCGGAAATGGTGGAACTAATTTGCAGTTTTCGCCTTCATTTGTGTGATAGTCAGTGAATATCCAGGAAAGTTCAAGAAGACGCGTTCAAGAAGAAGACGGCTATTCAGTTTTTCAAAACAACGTGCAAATGAGAGTTTGACTTTCTTGTCCAATAGTCTGTAACTGTTTAGTTGGCGTTTTTCTAATAAACAACTCCGAGGCAAAGGGCTTTCATCCTTACACTGGTATCCCAACAGCTTCTGGTGAAGCGACAGGCATTTCTTTTGGGAACCTGATTAGAAGCCAAGGTGATGGCGTCGTGAGTTGACCGACCCGACTTGCTCAAAAACGAGTGGAACAGTCGATCCGATAAGACGACTATGTTGGATACAGACTTCTACACAATATTAACAGGCGATGACTTAATTTGGCTGGTTTCATTTGAAGGCATGACACTAAAGAAGGAAGCGTCTAATAAATTACACTTGATAGCGGTGGCGTACTACCAAAGAGTCATACATGCTTCCATATGGCCGAAGACCTAGCGGCAAAAGATCTCATGTATTT
This sequence comes from Opisthorchis felineus, assembly GCA_004794785.1. Lineage (NCBI taxonomy): Eukaryota > Metazoa > Platyhelminthes > Trematoda > Opisthorchiida > Opisthorchiidae > Opisthorchis > Opisthorchis felineus. The sequence continues at coordinate 213,258 of SJOL01009883.1, forward strand.
TTTCGAGACAGATCACTGTAAATCCCATACGTGCCTAGATTACACATTTTACTTGTAGCGGGAAGCAGCTATTGGAACAGGATAGTTTAAAGTTAGGAAGAAATGGAGAAAGGTAAGTCTGCATTAGTTTGTCTTGATGAAGACGAAGATGAGTTTTAGCTCGCATGTATCAGCAGTCTAGACCTTTTACTGGAAGTGGAAGTAGTCAGTCAAACGGTCGACTACGTTTGATATAATGAAGCGAACAGTTTGTTCTGCGCTCTGGAAGGTTACTCAATGGGAACGTTCTGCCTGAATAAAAAAATTAGGTTGTTGGTTTAACGATAGTCCCTTTCAAGAACGAACTCTATCACGACAGCGCAGAATGTATGAGGTGACAGGAGAATCCTATCCATGATGGTGCGTTTTTTTTGGATGCTCAATGCATGCAGAAAACAAGTAAGTCTGTCTCCTGCGTGTCCCTTATTAGACCAGATATTAAGCTGCTTCAACTGTTGTATTGCGAAAAAACCCCAATAATCTCTCATTGCCATCACCTCAACTATGGGATCATTTTCTCATGGACATTTTTCACTATATACCAGACTGCTCGCTTCCCGTACTTTGATGCAGAACGAATCGCCTACTGATGTACTGCGTAGGTGTGGGCCTCTGGGTAACTGAATTTCTGCTGAAACAAGATGGTCGCATAGGGATCAATCAACCACTAGACAACACATGCACACTTTCATCCTGTATGAATAAGATACAAAACGATGAGGGGCAAGTTGAAATGTACGGCTTGAACAAAACTCAAATGAACCTTTCGTTTATGATTTCCTTCAACCGAAAACGCATGTCTTCAGAAGAAATGTAGCACCCAAATGACCACAAAAGCACAAAATTGTCTTATGCACATATGCTGGCGGTGTGGTGTTTAGAAAGCATCACAACAAAGCATTATCCAACCTTAATTCTTGACCGACTTTCTGACTAAGCGGTGTATTGAATTTTCGGTGACTCATCATCTGAATTTTGTCAAATATTTTGGACTGTTTCGGTCAATGAGTCTGTTGATTCTAATTCCCTCCGAGTCTGCTTCAATTTTCGGCGTCACATAATTACACTTTTCCTTATGTGCACGTTTGTAACACTTTCTTCAGCATTACCAATCATAACTGCTGTATATCCAAAGTCGAACGCATTCATTTGTGGATCGTATTCACTTCTTACACGTACGCTTGGAATTGCCGACACATTTTTGCCACACACATCATTCAGCTACTATGATTTTTCACGCGAAATCGCTTTGTGTTGTCTAGTTTGTATGGGCTTGGCAGTAGCGGGTATGTTTTTTTGGAATCTGGACACTTCTCCTTTACTCCTGTTTTCGTCTTATTGCTGGACGTCTCTATTTTACATAGAAAACCTTACTGTCTATTCAAGTCCTACGCATGGAGTAGAAAATATGAGCGATGAAAGGTCCAGGACTCACCTACCTGATGAACTCCCAGTGGAACAAATCTGCCAGTGGGCGGTGAGGCTTATTCTGCCGTAAAAGCAACTGTGTCAAGAACTGAGTAACCTTGTAGCTTGTCATTTTAAACCTTCCTCGTCTATATCTACCCGTCTTTTATATCCTATTTTATCCAGACCAGGGTGAACGCGAGTATTATTTTGAACTTACGGGTCTGTCCACCATCAGGTTGAGCACAGTCTCCACTCGCAATTCCCAGTGGTCAGTGGATTGCAATTCCATTCACGGAATCTGCGAAACTTTTTTCACTTCTTAGGATATGCATTATTTCTTGAATGTACTTTAGCCGTATTGAAGAAATTCACTACTCTAGAGAGACCAGTTCAGCTGAGCACATTCGGCATACTGGTTGCCGATAGGTTTACCTAGGTCACAATAATTTCAATCCGCGCCAGCAAGTTTTCACTCGTATCGTACAGACTACTAATACTACAAACCACCTGCAGTTGGACTAACTTTGCCCTTGGTTGTGAGTACCTTTTGATCATGGTAGCGGTTTTTGTCGGCTCTCTCTGTCGAATGAACTGTGAAATAGGCCTGTAGCTAGGTCCGTTTCCATATACATTCCGACTTCAGTACATATCTGTTGTAGTCCTTCCTTTGTTTCAGGTTCTGTTCCAAAATTACTCTCTGAAGAACAGTTAATTTTTCATCCTGTGATGTGAACTCCATTTGCAAAGTACTCAATAGCTGCCCCAACACTTAGTGGGATCTGGATTAGGCTGTTCCAATCCTTAACAGTTCCCAGTGTCCGGATTTAGATAATCATCATCTAGTATAAACGATTTTGCTCTTCCTTTCACTGACTTACCTTGATCCAAATTCCTAGGTGAATCACCTGATATCTGCCGACATTAACTTCTCATTCACGGTGCGATGGACATGGAGGGGAACATAGGCTATCCTTCTCGCAGAAGAGAGCCGAGGTACTAAGACGGACAGAATGTCAGAGCTTTACTGATCCTACTGTGATTCTCTCATATATTCCCTTATCGAAGGATAGGCGATCATCTTCGAACGATATCCCTTAATTTAACCGAGGAAGTAGAGGCTGCCTGTATTTTGTTCACCCACATGGCTTTGAAACGGGAAACTCTTCTTGCTCCACTTATTATTTTCTCACTTTTAAAATACAGATTCCTACAATGCTCTGTATCGCATGTGAGAGGAAACATAGCTTACTGAAGCGTCCAGACAACGATGCTATGGAGAAATTTCGTGTAGATTCATGTTCATAATCGCACATAGCAAACTGGAAGGTCGAGGCAGCGGACACGGAGTCTAACATACCCCCGTATGTATTTTGCTTTCCTCCGATAACTTGGTCTAATGGATTAAACTTGTCGCTGATTTTGGCTCTTGCTGTCCATGTGGAATCTAATTGTTTGACCTGCAACAACCAACGTTACATTCGAGATGATAAAACACCGGTGCGGTAAATAAATGATAACGAGTTACCTTCACGTTGCATTTTATTCGTTATTTCTCATTGGTTGCTGCGTCGAAACAGGTGGATGGGTATATTTAGATTTCACCGGGGTGTGACACAGCCATGTCCATAGGGGCATTACAAAAGGCAGTGTATTTTCCAAGGGAAGACCTGGTTTCATATCACAGCCCGCAGTTTCTTGTACCCACCCTTTCTTGTCACAGCGTGACGCCGCATACAGTATCGATCGCTTACCATTAGTGGATGTTACCACTAAGACTCTAAAGTTGCTAACTAGATAGTACTTTAGTTGAAACGTCCTGGTTAACGTATTTTGATAAAATGTCTTGAAAGTCCGTTATCTTTTTAACCGGAATACCTGTTTTAGAAATGAAAATCAGAGAACTGATTGAGTGGGAAAAATACCCAAGGCAGACAAGAAGCTCATCATTGACAACTAAATACACATATTTATGACTTTGTTGGTTTCGGCGTGGTCTGTTTTGTGCCCATTTAGCACACAATTAAATATCATATAGGATATTATTCGAATGTGCACTTCAATAATCCGTGCGGTGGTTGTGTCTCACAGATGGAGCTCATCGGGTATGCGTTAAAAAACATATCCTATACTACCGTGTTTGCTTCAAGCAAACATATCCCCAGTTTACTTGGCTCACCTGCTATAGCAAAAACTGACTTCTGCCTTAAGTCATTACGCCTTGTTTATTGAATGATCACAAATCGGCTGGTGATGATTCTGTACTACCCAAGTTACTGATTTGGCGATGCATCTGTTTGCAGATGCTATGTACTATCCTTGGGGAATCTTGGTTGACACTTTGATGAACGGCCATCCCCGTATAATGACCACCTGTGTTGAACGCTAAAAGTGGTCTTTATCTGAGGTAGTCTTCGTATTTGAGAACAAATGTCGTCAGTCGTCTGCTTTTTTGTTTGCATCGCCTTATTTCAGTTGCATATTTTCCTACATTTGCTATTTCAGGGCTCTTATCAAACGAGTATATTGGTCCATCATAAAATGAAAACACCGGCTACGAAAATATCCCTCAGAAGCGTACTTCAGTTTTCTGTTGCTGTAAAGGGTTAGAAACTGAAATAATTATTCGGCAGCCCGGAATGAGCTGAATAGTTTGTTTCTAAATTGAAAGCCATTTGTACAAAATTGACATCAATTACTTCACCAAGCAGTCACTACTACATAACGGAAGTCACATAACTTTTGAGTATCAATGAGGCCTCTATGAGGGCGGATCATACATTTTTGCGGGGTCCGACAAAGTGTTCTCATACGTAAATTTTCTTAATCTTATAACATATTTGTTACTGCCGACAAGAACCTTGTCCTCAGGGTAACCGCAGGTGCACGGGGCAGTGCGATGCTACACTTGATATCGGTCTGTTAAGTCATCACATGATTTTTCAGGGAACACCACCGTTTAGCAAATTCTACTCTCTTTGCCCTCCTGTATGCTTACTGCGTATGGAAATTTGGTTGTCAATTTGTCCATCAGCATTCAGTTTCTCAGTGTTGACGCCTTCATTCCACGTTATTGCGTGGTGTTTGGTCGCGCGTTGATGTGTCTGTTTAACAGACTTTGAGTGGCAATATAAAATCCGAGCTACATTTCTATGACCGGACTTATTCTTGAAGTATCCGTGCTTACGAACCAGCATGACATACAGCTGGGACTCTGCTTGAAAGATCCCAGACATAGGCGAGGCGGAAAATAATGTCAGTCCTTAATGATTCACACGGCTATTGGACTTTGATGGAGGGTAGGTCTATCCAGACCACTTTTGTTGGCGTTGTTGATCCTATGTGTTGAAGTCGCATGGGAGCAGAAGAAACAACAGTTACTTCACGAAAATTGTGTGCATAAAACTGTCACAACACAGATTAGCTATTCACGATGCCAGCTGAGCTTGAGCTGCTTTTGAGTCCGAGCGTTACTGTACTCAAAACGGTAGGTGCTACACCACAGGACAAACTGCCTCAGAATAAACGAGTATCATGAAGTATTCCATCGCTTTCAGTAAAAGGTCCCTCTGTGGTTTCCTTCAAGGGCTATCGGAAAGGGTGAACACAATTTAGATATTGGCTGTCAAGCAACAGAGATGTGACAGTTTTTGTCGCGGTGTTAACGACAAGACGAAAAACACCGAGCAGCACCGCTTGTTCCATCATATCACAAGGTTTCTGTCCATCACAAGTAGAACTTCTTCTGTGCTAAAAATGCATCTCTCATCTCATCTCCCTCTCATCCCGTTCGTTGAACGAGTTTACGGTGAGGTTATTATATGGATTGCAAATGCCAAAGGAATCAATAAAATTTATCTGGTGAATTCGCCCCACCACTTCAAAATAGCACTTAAGAATCGTGTTCGAAGCTTCAAAATGAAAAAAGAGAAGAGTGGATGAAGGGGGAACTCGTGTTAGCCTACCACATGCATTCTGAAAGGCCCAGACCCTCAGTCAAGCAATCTGGAAAGGAACTGGCAGCACGAACACTACTAACATCGACTAACCGCTAATTCTTGCAACGTACCCAACCAAGCACAGGGAATTCACAGGGCTCCCAGCCTTGAAGGCTGACCGCAGCAGCAACACCCAAACGCTTTGTAATCTCGTTAACGCCTTTCTATCAAGTCAGAAGTTTTCCACCCAGCAGTTTGCACCATTCTGAAAGAGACAAGGAGAACAACACCTGTCTCGGTAGACGACGTTTCGGCATGCGTAACACATGAACAAGCCACCGCAGTTGATGGTACTGGTTGTTCTCCGCAATCGAGGTACCTGATGCGCAACCAGATACCCGTTTTCTAATTACCTCGTTACGAATCCGTTGACAACATCTGACATCAGCAAAAATTCTGAGACATCAGTGATAAAAAACCTGAAGACGCCTCACATCATCTGTCCGCAGAGAACATGTATCGCAGCGATACAACAAAGACCTCATATGGCCTGGCACATACAGCTCGTGTGATTCAGTGATATATCTTTTGACGTCACGAGTGGTGCTGACTGACAAACATTATTCAGTTTGGCACTCAGATTAGACATTCCGTCGGACTCAATGCAACTACCGAGTTAATTTTATCAGAGCCTAATATTTCCTATATTTTGATGTTTTCCAACGAAAAAATGCAACATTAACAAGTCTTTTTGAGGGAGCTCAGTGGGTGAATACCTGGTATTTGGGCAAAAGTTTGGAGGGCAGTAAGAAAATTCTTTACCATCCTTTTGTTGCAAACATTGTTTAGTCGACCACAGTCGAGTGTAACGCTGACAAACAGCGCTGGGCTTCGACGTTACCGTCGGTCTGTAAATAAAATTGTCACCACCCTTAGAACACGAAATTTTAACTAAGTGCAGGCTATTTACTGACCAAGCAGTGGCACTTCATCCCCCACTTAATTTCCAATCAAGGCCTCTCTATTCCAAGCAGGGATTTTGGAATCAGTCAACGCTGGTTATTATTATTTGTGAAAAATAAAGCCAATCTAGTTTTTCTTTAAACCAGCCGCAGGATCTGCTGTACGCCGCCTATTATCTGATTCCGTGACTTTCTGGTATGAGCAAGCGAGTAGCATTACAAAGCCATTAAGGACACCGTTCTGAAGTGGCCCATGTCTTGCTGATACTCTGGGCATATGGTCAGTTATTGTACCAGGAATAACCAAGGCTGGCGCATTTTGGCTTTGTATTGGGACGTAGAAAGTTGAGAAGTCTAAACGTGGATTGTTAAAACCCCTTAATGGGGAATGAGAAGATCAAAGAATCAGACCGACGTAGTTGGAAGACTTCGCTGCAGCAGAAGTAACCAGTGATACCACTGTCAACGGTGAACCCCGGAGCACAACAACTTTTGTTTTGGATCGGCAAGATTTTCATTCGTTTGATAATTCCCATTGAATGATCAATAGCTTACTCGCTTCTGTTTCAGTAATCTTTCTCAAATCGATTTATCTGTTCAGAAGTGTTTATAGTGCCTTCTGAAATCCAAAAGTCCACTTTTTAGACATCATATTCCTCACTTCCGAAGTGGGTTGTTTTTTCACCATACACAGGTGCATCGCGGCAGATTCCATCGCAAGAAAAACGGTCACGCGCCTTATTTGCGGCCACCTCAGGAATCACTGCTGAGCTTTTCATGTGGTTTATATTTCATGCAGTTCCTAATCAAGTTATCGGTTTCCCGAAATACGAATTGAGGTTTATTCACCATGTCAATTTGGTGTAGAACTGACGTGTTATGGTGAACTCGATAACAGTACTACAGTAGTACGACGTCGTGGCGTATGACGAATGCCTTAAGTGCAGCGCCTTTTAGTGAGTGCTCAAGCTGGAAATCATTTTCTTAGGTATTGCTGATCTGTTGGTGGACATAGTCAGTCGCCATTTGTTTCAATCCCCACAACACAAGTTTCCGGCTGGAACTCTGTGATCTTGGTTTACAACCAGCCCCTTGCTCAACTTAGACCTCAAAGACAAGATGCCAGTCCTCACCCAGAATATGGTTGTATATTCTTTCTCCTGGTGTCGTTCAGCGGAGTATGTTGGGCGCACGACACGGCAACCTTCTACGAGAATACGGGAATACACCATTAGACTCAACAGGTGAGCCAAAAGCTCAATCGCGTCCCACTTAATTGACGGGCACGTATTCAATCCGAATGGGCCGTTTTATGTCACTTACCGTGTACCCAATAGGCTGCCAGTATCGATCTAACGGCGTGGCTTGACTACAGCCGAGGCAGTCGCAGATGTATACGTCTGCTTAACCTGGTACTGTGCTGTCAAAAACGTTTCGTACGAACACTGAGTCTGCCTTGGTCATGTAACACGAATCAACCGACCAAGTCACTCAACGGCCCTCTAGACTGTCTCACAGCATCCAGTTAGATGTGACGTAAGGGCGCAGACAACCAATAGTTCGTGTCCCCACGTTTTTCATTTCACTAACCAATCTTCGCTGCGTATTTCATTTTTCACTCCTATTTTGACCATTAGATATGTACTGATCTGACGACGAGATCCCGAAAACACTAATGATGGCCACTGTGTTCTTGTTCAAAGCATGGGGACATTTAAGCAATTACTCATGTGGCGACCTCCATGTATTAAGGGCAAACATTTTTCTTCGACATAACTATCTCAAAAGTAGCACTACAGGTTATCCACGTAGTGTAGGACGCAATGCTTAACGAAAATGATAACCGATAAGCATTGCACCATAAGTTTGTTTTACACTATTGCAGTAACCTCGCCACGGTATAAACGGTATTCATTCGCTAACGTTAAAAATGAATGAAAACCTGGCATCCTTGAGCAAAACGTAACTTGACCAGCGATGCTGACTGCTACGGTATTTTTCTTCGAAAAACGTTCTGAGTGCGTATTGTCTAAATGATCTCGTGAATGTGTCTTGCCTCAGGTCATTGGTTGCCAAAACAAAGCGTCTGGTGGTCTACCAACACACATTGTACTGGAAGCAAAAGTCGATAAACTCGCTTGCTTTCTCTTACACTGGATCGTAAGTTATTCATTAGTTTGGAATGTTATTTACTTGCAGTGCTGAAAGATGTCTGGTTCATGTGCGTTCGTGAATTCCTCAGGCTACGGGGAAAATGAACGCAGCAGAATGTCAGGCGGGTGATGCTTGCCTTAACCAAAGTTAGTGATAAGTCAAGCGCTAGTATGTCAACCGATGTCAATAGCTAGTCTAGTTCAAGCATAATTATGTAATTCTGACGTAAAGATTCTACGTTTTTAGTTGTTACTCATGAGGTAAACAAATTTCTTTTTGTCTGAATGCAGTTTGTCTTTAAAATCGTCGTGTATTTATCGCCATTAGTAAGGAAACCTGAGGACAAATCCAGCTTAGCAAATACACCTACCAGTCAGGCCTTTTTCCAAGGTTATCCAGTAAGCTGAAGGAAAACAACAGGCTGGAGTATACCAAACGAAATGTTGTCGTCTCTTTAACATACTTTTGGGATTGTCGAACCTGAAACACACCAACGAGAGTGCGCAGAATACAGGTGGTACATGTGTTCAGCACGTTCTGAACGCTCTGAAACAGTGGCCACGTTGCACTGATGTCGTCAAGACCTAGTGAAGTGTTTTTTAGCCGATTTTGTGCAGTTTACCGTTAGCAGCAACCAAAAGAAGTAGTGTTTACCCGGAAATCCACAGTCTAGGTTAAAACTAATCACCCGTGTATTCGCGAGTAAAAAAAATCAAGGTGAACGTCAATAATTTGCCTGTGAATCTTTCAATGATGAATTCATCATGTACAGGTGGAGAACTGGTCTAGATGAACCCGAAAAGCACTACCCTTTCAGGCTATGTTAAAGGCTGTTTACGAAAAAGAGAAAAAAGACGTTTGTCTGTAGAAATGTTCGAGTAAGTATTAGGGAACATTCTCAGGCTTAAACGTCCTTTTGTTCGCTTATGTGGATCGTCGAACTCATTTAGAAAGGCTGTCTAGACTCTTAGTGTGGATACACCGGATACCTTTAGATCAAATATTAGTCTCATCAGCATGTTTAAAACTGGTCACTCTTGACCAGTACAACTCCCGCTTCACTGGAAATTCCGGTGCAAAAATGCAGAAAAGAAATGCACCGGGACTGGAACTCTTTCGCTTTGTTTAGGGAGCTGTACTCGACTGGAAACATTCCGTACCGTGAGTGTGATTATGGATTGGCTGCACCTATAGGTGCTAATGGAGCCAAACAATAAATAAATCCCTTGAATGGACTAGTTTTATTCCACTGACGGATCACTGAAACCCTTGCCTCTATATATGACAAAGAACGTTTGGCCCTATCCCTTGGGACGAAGCAACTCCCAAAAAAGACACCGTATGTTCGACTAAAGACTGTTGGTCAGGATTATTCTGGCCAAGGATAAAGGCAAAAGGGGGTTTCGTTGCTTTTGACAAACGAGCCTTGATTATTTAGGCAACTATTCTTTAGATTACTGGTCGGTTTCTGTGAACGGTACTGAGCAGTGGCAACTTTGAGAGTGGTGCAGGTACAAGTACTAACTCGTATCGATTTGCTGCTGCTTGCGCGATCTCTGCGGTCATCCAGGCCATGGAGTGAATTTCGCAATAAACCACCCGGCAGCATTCAAACAACACACGTACAGACGCCTGATCAACTGAGTTAGGTGAAATCATTAAATTGCCATTTTTCCACCTGCACTACACCCATTTCCCGAATGAATAAATGGTGCTTATTCGTAGCTAGAATCTTCAGGTTGCTAAAGAAAAGACTAAAACCGAGTCATGATTTGGCATATCTTTTTGAGAAACTGTGTACTCTAGCTCATAAATCTGTTAAACAGAGGAGGGGTCTCACCAGATTACTTGGAGGAAAACAAATTTTAAGTATTATGTTACCTTTTGTGGATGAAAGCTACGCGGTCACTTGTGAATAAATATAGGCCCCGAAAATAATGCTTGTGATCTTTAGGCGACACTAACGCCAATCGGCACTCATGTCACAGTTTCCCTTATGGGCACCATTAAACTGGGCACACATATCAGGAAATCCAGGTATGGAACTGGGCATTAACCAGACTTTGACATGTACAGCCATCCAACCACTGATGAACGGCCAGAATGGTTCTTCCTAATAGTCAGCGATCCTTGCGGAGAACCTGATAATTGTCTAGTCAGTAGCTTAGATTATCGGACGTTTCAGTAGTGATGTGTGAAGCGCGTGGATGTTCAAACATTTGAGAATTTTCGTCTTTGCCAGGACTCACCAAGTGGGCCTAGAATGATCGAACGGGTACTCCGAAGGACCAGCTGTCCGCCAACCAGAAGTCGGACACGATGCGGCGATCAGTGTTTTATTGTGGTCTATCTCGGCGAAACAGTCTTTGAAAGCAAGCCTACCTCGCGAATCTTCCTGACCAAAGACCACGACTGCACACACCAAATCCGTGTATAAAGTTTAGTAATATTATATAGGTATACATTGTAAAATATATAATATAGTATGGAAAAGTGTAGTATAGTGTGATATAGTATATATAGAAGTGCAACAGTACTATTACTTTGGTGGTTTACTTACAGTTGCAGCAATGACGGCTGCTGAGACGATGCAAGCAGGGCAAATCAAAATGACATTAGGATAAAGGAAACTACCATAGTAACTGACCACGAATGACCACAGAATGAACATATCACTCCATATCACCCCAACACCGTGTGTTTTAGACATTCCCTCCGTTGTCTCCCATAGCCTGCCATCTCCCCCTAGATAACCGATGGCTTAGAGACTTTGTAACCTACATTACACCTCTGCCAAGCCACGAGTTATTCGTGGTTCGCATAATCCTTAATTTTAGGAAGAGATTCAAGCCATTTTTTGCCGTGCGACGACTAAGCAAACGCGGTACATGGTGAAACCTTCGTAGCTTGTGGTTTCATTCCTTAGAAAAGTGGAGAGTTAGACCCAGTGGGTAGTCCATCCATCGAGAATTCAGGGATTCTTTGAGCATGGCTAGTCGTTACAGTGATTGTTAAGAACCCTAATAACCTTCCTCACAGAGACCACGTCCAGTGGCCTACATTAATTCAGTATGCTGATGTGTCTCTCAGCGGACTAACGTGATCTGATCGCTCTGTGCTCGAATAAAGGGATCTAATTCCGTCCCAGAAAAACATACAGTCCAAGTCAATAAAAGCATATTGCACTCCGTGGAGGGGTGAATTATCAGAATAGGATCTGGACATTTACGGCGGATTCTTCAAGTGAACTGGATAAATACCGAAAGGATCCGGTTAGTGTTCGACAAGCGTATCCACAGGGACAGCTCAGGTAAATTAACTCCCTGGAAGAAGATACACTGAATACCACGCAAGGTAATAGGATTTCGACAGAAGATAGTTCTACCTGATGGATGAACGTATACAGGATACTCAGGATACTCAGGATTCAGCTTTGGAAAGTTCAGGATACATGTGGATCCGGTTAACCAGTGGGAGTAAATTTTGAACAACTGTCAAAATGCCTGCTGCTAGCGTAGCTAGTTGGGTCAACCTTGGGTTTCCACTGTATCCGAAGACGTGATTCGAAGGTCTGACAAAATCCCAACGGCACTTCTCAGAGTCCAGAGAAGAAAACGTTCGGAAAGTGGGTTAATCGGGGAAATTCGTGCGACATCCAACTGACGGATAAGGGGTAGAAGGATGGGTAACTCTTTACGTCAGCAAGGACGAAAAGATAAACGCGGAACTCGTGAGAACAGATAAAATATGGAGATACTGGCGAAATTACTGATAGTAAACTGAGAATTCTTAGGAGTGAAGCACGAGCACTGAAAACTGGGAATTGATCAAAAGTAACATGAGGACGTCTAGCTTGAGTCAATGAAAACAAAACACCATTATACTTGGACTGATTCTGAACAAAGAAGCACCCCATAACTATCACACTGTTTTATGAAGTCCATTTTACAAACCCGCATGCATTTCAAATGCAAGATGGTCACAGCCAGTCAAAAACCCATTGGCGTATTCATACTGATAGGAGGTTTTCCATCCGAAAATCAAATTTGAGCACACTGAAGAAAAAAGAGGAAACTACAGTCTGAAGAAGACTACTGTGAGCTTGGATGGGTGAGAAACTTTGGCTAGTATAGTCAATGGATTAGGTATGATTGGTGGGAAGTTTCCAAATAAAACTAACCAGGTAGAGTTGAACGCCTTTCTTAACTTCATGGAGCAGAACCTCCCTGACAACACTTCCAGTGGCGTTGGTATGATCAAGAAACACCAAGCCTACAGTGCCTATCCAGTGCTACAGAAACCGACCGCGTCTGACGCACGAAAATCGGTGGGCAAAATAACCTGGGTCACGGAAACTAGAGCAGGAATTACTCGATAGGACGGTCAGCATGGAGTTGCAGACATTGGGTCTGAACGCTGAAGTCCTTTTCTTTAAAATTGACATTCCTGCTATCCGCCAACGGTAGAGTAATTTGATAAGGAAGAAGCAGTGACTGAACCGCTGACGATACTTGTGTACTCCTGAGGTGATGGAAGTGATGGGGAGTTCGGGTCATATTTTTCGTATACATTTATATATATATATGTTCATCTGAATGAACGCACTGTACACTTCGTCGAACATAATGCTGTCGATGGCTGAACAATTATCAACGGATTTGACCATGGTTTATATGCTTGAAAGTTCAATAATTCCATAGCAAGGATAAGAAAGGTTGAAGTAATTTTCTCCGCGCCAAAAAAAGCTGCTTCTGAGCACTCTTTAGTTAGATCTCGGTTTTGCTATCAGGGCCTGTTAGAACACAGACATGCATTCAAGCGACGAACACCAATTTTGGTTAGCCGTGTCGGGCGTTTGACCTCATCTTGCATCCTGTCCATGTGTCGGCCCTTGGCTTCCTGCTCCACCCACTATGATATATCAAAAGGCACGGTAGCCTCAGACAGCCCTTTATGGAGACATAGGACGATTATTACAACTGTATTTATAGGCTAATCACAGAATGTTCCACAAGGTCGTGCTAGAATCTCCGTGAGGGGGCGAGAGGCGTCGAGCTAAAGATGCTCGATCCAGATTTGCTGGCATTCTGACCAATCAGGGCATGCCTTCGCTTGGTCCTTAGCTCGCACGTGACACATCCGTCCAGTAGACGTGCTGTTCGGATATTAGGGGCGGCTGGCATCCGGACATCTCGGAAGATGATTTTGCGCATAAGGACGGGACTGCATCCTCTATGTTTCTTATGCAGCTGGCCTGTGGGCTTCTTATTCGGACTAGAAAACCAGCTTAGAACCGTAGTTGTAATAACTAATGACTAACTAATAACTAACTAATAACTAATAACAGCTCACTAATTTCCATACCGGTCTTCTTAGCATAGTTCAAACGACCCACCAGCAAACCACAAATCCAATTTATCATGCGGCGTTGGCATGTACAGCCAGAATGGTAGTAAAATTTCCAAGGCTGAGTGATCAGATCAAATGTGTGATTTAAGGAATATCACTGCAGAACTATGGTGCTTTCCCCAAGTTAGTTTTATCTGTTCATTGGCAGCTGTTTTCTGGTCTATCTTGTGTGCTCATCAATATGATGATTCTGGATAGCAAAACGAAACCAGCCAAAAAAGTGGTGGGGTATGTGAAATATTCTGGGCATATGTCAAACCCGTAATCGGTTTTGATGCTGAAATCCATCGTCCCGGGTTCATCCGATGGAACATGCGATTTCGGAAGGCCAGAAAGTCTTAAAGAATTCTAAAAAGTGGATTGCTGACCCTCTGAACGTGGTATGGAAACCACAAGGAACTGAATCAGCAAACCAAGACAATTTGAGTGCGGTAAAAGAAACGGGCAGACTTCCGGCAGTTTGGAATTACTGTCCCTTCGAACTACAAATCAGTTCGCAACGCTTCCACTAAAGTCCTTAGTATCTCCTGAACCCTCGGTGTATCTGGTTCTTCTGTTGCGGCTATCCGATCTAGATCATTTTCATTAAATCCCCGCTCTCTTCGCATCTAATTTTAGGACTTTAGTGACCTAAATTTTGAAATTTTGCAATCAAAGTGGATTATCTTCTGGTCTGCCTGGGTATGCTGCCACCGATGTTAGCAGTAAGATCGAGAGAGGCTAACCCTTTTTACCTATCAGTGTCAAGTAGAATAAAGCAGATAGACAGGTACACTGATTGATCCGGTTGGTGCCAGCTCAGTTGAACTAACCGAGTGGACTTCAATTGTCCTTGCATAACCCCCAACTCCCACATCCACTTTAACATCAGTCTACGTAGGAAAACAAACAACTGAACCCTCAAGACAGTATGTATATGAGAGAGGTAGTTGATGAGACTGGACACAGTGGTTGGTATTGCTAATTTCTGGGCTATAGATGATCCTGGCTAACATCAACCGATGTGGCGGACTGAGCAGCCATTGGAGAGTCCGGAGACAGCGTGCGTATATTGCGCACGACAATAAGTCCAAGTGACAGATTTGAAACAACTGATTTATAGCTTAACAACTTATGTTTGAGCTAACTCCAAACCGAAAATTGTAGCCCCCGAAAATCAAAATAGGGGCAGTGGCTTTGTACACCTACCTTTTTGTGAAGAATGAAACTGTTTGAAAATAGATGCCTCATTTCCAGAAACTTCGGTGCAAAGTAGAGACAGAACACAACAGTACGAGACCGGAATGTTTCCAAATCAAGTTTTACTGAGCTATTTTTTGAAACACGTAAGACTCATTTGAGTGAACAAAAGAGTGACCGTCCAATCCAGGGACTCGTTTCGACAGAGCACTCACGGCTGCTTTAGGAGGATTAACTGTGACTCGAGCATGGATTTAGGAAGCACTGCAGTTACTTTTTAATTTCATTATCTTCATCTATTATTATTATTACTATTATTATCCGAAGGTCGTAAACTGGATGTTTCAGATAGGATGCTGACAGAAATGATCATATAGCTTTTCAGTGGTATATGCAACCTGAAAGCATAGAGAACATCGAAGGTTTGAAATATTTCTTTAAAATCCGAAGGAACAGTTAATGCACTTCACCCATTTTTTCAGTGGTGTTTAAACACTCGCATCCCATCACTTTTCCATTTTTTGTTTCGCTGGGTGGTACCTTTTGAGTTCGTCGCAGAGGATTGTTGACTCATTGCTCGGGTGACCGAATAATGCCTTTTGCCCACTTTCGGGTGACATATAGCGTTCTTTTCACATGGTGATGATAAGTCGGCGAGCAAATTGCCCAGCCTATCAAATGAGCAAAAGGTTATAACGACGGAATATTATTCATGTCAACCGCTGCGTAAGCATACCAAAAAACTAAGCAGCCGTGGAGCTAAACTTTTCTGTTTCCAATGTTACGTGATGAGCTCGAACCGAGGAGTCTTCACTGGTTATAAGCACGCAAAAATAATTGCCCTATAAATATCAGATTTTATGAAATGTACTTAAATTTCTGCATTTAACCTAATTTTTGCTGTGGATAGTGACACTCAGATCGTGGAAGTTGATCCAGATATACCATTTGTACCCATAAACATGTAATTTTTCGATACCTACTTATTGACAGTCAACGCAGCCAGCTTTCAGTTGTAGCAGTTCTGCAAGAAATAGAACTTAACTGAGCTCATCTTCCTAAAATAAAACCACTTAGTATATAAGAGTTTGTTGACATAACTGGTTAGCTTAGTCAACTTTGGTGATACTTAATTACTTTTTGAGCGTGCACATTTTATTTCACGCAAGTGTTCCACCTGTCCTGTTATCACATACAGAAAACTGACACAAAATATAGCTTGTTCTTAATTCCGCACAAGAAAAACGAGCTGCTGCACTGACAGGGGATTGCCGACTGCGATATCACGAGGCCTTACAACCCTTAGAATGCATCTTGTGAACCAGAGTCAAAACGCAGCGATCGGGAGGACCAAGTGAGAAGGATATGTGCAGGGCAAAGTTACTAGTGTTGCTGGGGCACAACTAACCCCAATGGGGCTCCGATAACGCTAGGAAGTTCACAGTACTAGTGACATTAAGTGTTGGGGTCGGTGTTGGGCCTATTTAGGCTACTGTTAAAAGCACACAAGGGGTGCGTATAAGTGCCAACTTTCCTCGAAATTTGAGTTGACCACAGTTTTTTCAAAAACGGTTAGGTTAAATGGGCCATAATCTAATGTGTAGATGTTGACGTTCCGGAAAATAAATACACTACCACTATGTAACTATTTCATGAGGAGAAGAATCTAGTATAAATGAGAGATACGATCTTTGGTTTCCTTGGATATTTTTACCCGGCAAAAGCAGAAGTAGCAGGTTTCACACTACGTCATTTAGAGAATAATGGAAGTACAGTAAGCGTCTAGCGTTTCCCACGACCATCTTTCAGAATATTAACAATGGTTTCAAACTGTCTTCTTTAAGCGATGGTGTGATAAAAGTCTTGTGAATTCCTTACTTGTCCGGAAGCATATTAATGGGATTTGTACATATGAACGCCTCTTGTCGTGTATGGTCAAACTTGTATTTCAGATGGCCAAACTTGGGCCATCTGGCGTTGCACATCAGGAATGGCAGTGACCAGATCGATAAAAGTAGCGGACCTGCTTTCTGATATGTACCATCATTGCAACTAGTATCCAGTACAGAAGGATTGGTGTTACAATCTGTAAACTGTGCATCTATCTCAAATCCCCCGGCCGTTGCATCTGTTCTTATCTTCAAACATTATATAATCCTAAAGTGTATTGATAACTTTGGTGGTCTAGGATCACTACTCGTTTGTGATAAACACTTTATTCATGTGCAACCGAATACTCATTTCCCTATCATTGTGCTTACGGGCGTTAGCTTTGGAAAATGGATACTAAACGCTAAATTATCGTACAGCTTACGCGCGAGAACAAGTGAGTTCAGACTTTAGTATTGAGAGAACAGTGAATGCAGTGAATGCAATAGTCCTGGGTCAAATGTCTAGCTACCTGCTTGTTGGGCATTCAGGGTAGTTTTTGCGCGCAATATTGGTCAATAAACACATCTGACCGCAATATTTGCGGAAACCCCATTAATGCAATGAAAAAAAGCATATTCTGTGGGGCAAACTTCAGATCCTCAGTACTCCAAGGTAATATATAAGCCATTTGCAATTTCAAATAATTCCAAACGCAAAATCCAAGGCATCCAACACAAGCACTCGCCGTTTCTAGGTCTCTCTGTGGTATTCTCAGGTAATCTGTCTTTCAGCTTGACGCTTCTCCGACTTTTTCGTTTTTCTGTATGTTCCAGTTTGAACTGTACAACCCCTTATCTCAGTCAGGATCAGATGACTGGTGTGCTCACTTTGAGAGCCAATGAGCTAAGTCCTGTTACTTGAAAAGGCATTATTTAGTTAAATTCAACGGAAAAGAAGCCAAGCTGACTGAACTAAGTATGTATAAGCTTACTTAACAGTGACGTAAAAGTAGGACATGGTTGTCCTCATGACAGGATCTTGTGAAAAACAAACGTGAACCTTCCGCCTTGTTCACAAGAGGCTCAGCCTTTCCCCTAGATTATCGCACATATAGCCATAGTTATCTACCTCTCGGTTTAATGTTGAGTCATCGCCTCTGCCAAATTGGCCCCAGTGGGAGGGTCCACATTCTACGCAGACAGGTCCGAGGGTTTCATACGTCCACTTTTCACGCCTTACTTCTTCCAGTTCTTAATACCCTCACAGAAGTTATTGGGTATTCTAAAGGCATTTTAACCGTTGGAAGCCACAACAATGCCAGCTAAATCTAATAGAGAAGTAAGCGGTTTGTTAGAAAACAGAAGGGAACTTGGTTGATCCTAGGGTGAGAAGTCTAGATGCAAGTAACATAATAAGACACGCTTGGGAAGGGCTCGAATCAACTACCGATCTCCACTTATCGGAAGTGTGTTCTCCTACTGGCCTGTACTTGTAAACGGTTTGCGAAATTGTCCATCGTCATTAGCTATTATGACATACTACACAAAGTCATGCCAAATATGGTGCCCGTGAACCTGTGAGCTTTCACCAGTATCAATTTGAATTTGTTGCGGCTCGTTTCTTTACCGCTAAACCATCTCACTATAATTACCGGCGAGGGTAAATGGCCTATGCTTGGTTTTCACAACCTGCCAACTGATGCCCACTATTGTTTGTGCAGGCTGACTACTGCCACTGCCACCAATGCCCCAGGAGTAACATGGGGTTCAGTCCCAAAGAAAAGTAGCTTAAGTGTCAGTTACATACTATTTTTTTATATAGGTAACGGTCATCTTTTCCCAAGTATCATGAAAGTGCTTAGCATATTTAGCTGGTCAGTACATATTAGGTCTGAGTGAAACTTGCTTGGGAAAACTGAAGCAGAAATAGCAAGTTTTTAAATTTATTCCTATATGTAGTCTAAATTCTAGTTGTTTATCTTGGGCACCAGTAGCAGTTCTTTTAAGTAGTATAAAAGCTTACGGATCAATATAAGTAGTTGCGCGAGTACATGTCATTAATGTCTTGTTCACAAACCGGTTTGTGATATTCTGAACGCACAGAGAACCTCCAGATAAGTCAGTCTTCAGACATGACTTGTACCACTTATTGGCAACCAACGCAACAATTTTGTACCTTGGATCAGTAAGACAGTCCCAAAGGGACATTGGATTCTATGCCTTTTGATGCCTGCCTTCTGAAAGTAATAATGTACTTCCATGGGCGGAAGATATGTCAGTCCATAAAACTCCACACTGCTACTTGTATGCAAATTTAACTGAGAATCAGTAAGATCCCGCCTAGACAATAGTTTTTAGTTAAAACTACTGACCAAAGACTACACACAAATATGAAGTTGATTGGCCCGTTTCCTACTCGCCTTGTGGTCTGGTTTTCCTCCACTCGAATAGTTGATTGGATAGCCTCAGAGTTTGGTCTGATATCTGGTAGCGCACTCTGCTCCAGTTTCCGCATTGTAACTTCGGCAGCGAATCTCGAGACCAGTGGTCTGATTGACGCTTCCTCGATTTGTTCATAATATTCTCCACTGAACTTAAACTAGGTTGTCAAGCATAGGTCTAATAATTCACATTTCTCCCATCCCACTATTTACTTTTGTGGTTTACCGGTTTTCCAGTAGTTCCGCAATTATCGTTCTCGCCGCATTTAGATTAACCACTTGTGAACAATGAAGTTACGTCGAAAGACAACGTCACTTCGTCTTCTATTTTCACGCTTTGTAGTCTCTCCAGAAATTCTTCATCATCATTGATTAAATATTGAGATCCTTTGGTGAGATGGCCTACCCGCTTCCGTAGTTCTGCTGAAATATTGCAGGTGAGTGTTCCTGATAGTAAAACGATTGGGCGTAATTGTGCCGCTGCTTTGTGAAGCTTTGGAATTCCATAGAATCGGGCCCACACTCACCAGTGTTCTTCTTCCATGATTTTGTGAGGATTCTTGCTTTCCTGCAGAGTCCTATCTATTTTGTTCCCCGATTTGGTCGTAAGTTAGTCTGATCGTACGCTTGCCGCTTTTTGTGCCGAGACTCCATGCCTCAGGATGTTGCAGTGATGGTCAGAAGGATACACTGCATGGTAATGCGTTTGTCAGGCTCTATGCTCCCAGAAGAGCCCGGTGATGGGAGACTGCCTGAAGTCACCTGCATCCACTCGACAGCTCAGTCGCTTTCTCCACGACTTCACCCCGATTGGTAATGAAACATTTGCAGTCTAACTGCTAAGTTCGGCGAGCAGACCAACAACCATGTGTGCCCAACATCAGACAGTCGACACTTCAGCCCTCCTAAGCACGGATACGACTCTCTCCACATTTTTTTATGGTCACATGTCTAGGCAACCTCGTGTGAACGAGCTACTGGGTCGATAGCTAGGGTGATCGTGAATGTGAGGTGAATGCTGTTGTTAACAGAGCCGCGAGTGCGTTGAACAGCATCATGAGTTCAGGCTGAGTTAGGCCACTGGACTACTGAGCGACCCTTCATTCCGTGGTAAACAGGCACAGTATGCCACAGCAACGGGACCACTGAGTGAAGTTTGGGAAACGGAGGCTGGAACTCAAATCTACAGGAGTTAATAACAGCGATGGCTTAAAAAAGTACGAAAACCTGCACCGGGCACCTAGTGTTAAGAATCTTTCAACGATGCATATGCAGCGTGTCTCACCGAGATTACCCACGGGATTCAGTTGTCGGAAGCGTCTAAAAAGATCTTCCAAATAACTGGGCACCAGGTAGCCTCCGTCAAGTCCAGGATTTGTGCATCTCTTGAGGTAAGTACACTTATCTCGTTTGATCTTCCACTTTGTGTTCAGAAAAACTTGTAAGTTTGCGTTGCAACTATCCTGGCCAACCAGCAGCGCATCAGCTGCATCACGTTTCTATGGCTTTGTAACTCAGTGATTTCGGTGGGTTTACTAGAATTAAGGGCCGCTCACCTGCAATACGCCTTTTACTGTGAGCTACCTCTATGTGCAGTGACGATGGTCGAAATAAACCGCGGGTTGGGGTAGCGGGCAATGATCCTGCGATTCACAATACAGCCCTGCTTAACTGAGAACCTGAATGTAACTAGTCATTCTTAACTTGGCTGCAATAATCTGGTTGAACGGATAAACAGTGGTTCGTTATACTGCTTCAACCAGCAATATTCTAACGCACGCATGTGGTTTGCATTTAACTGGAGTTTGTGCACTTTCACAGCATATCTAGATGTGAGCTTCTGTGACACAAATAATGCGTAGAACGTCAGCTTAGACGGGGTCTTTTGCATGAATCAAGGTCAACAGCATGGTAGCAGTGAGAATAGCAACTCAGTTTTTTCTCAGTCAGTAAAACGACTGATGAACACTAGTGAATCCAATAAAATCCACTGTAGTTTATCCTGCCTATCAGTTTTGTGCTGACAGCTTCTTAATATCCACCTACTGGATGGGAGAATCCCGTACATGTTTGTACCCTGCTTTAAAAAAGACTTGAGGATTACTCTTACACTGTCATGGTATTATTATTGGGGAACGTTGTGCTTTAGTTCTATGAGGAAGACTCCACTAACCCTGTAAATTACCTCCATTTACTCGATTTTACACGCATTGAGGTAAATGGATTGTATGAAGCGAATCAATACCAAGATTTTGTTGTTCATACTGCTCTTTTCAGAATGATCTGGGAATTACTATGCTTCAGCAAAGAAGTATATAACAGTCATAAAGAAGGCAAATATTCTGGGTGTGGCTGCAGTCACGCCCTGGAACCATTCAGAGTTCTGCAGTTCGTCCGTTCAGCGTGCATCACAAAACCCTTCAGAACGTCATAGCTGATGATTGGACATCAATTATATTTATGAGGTGTGGGGTGAGATGCGAAGTACCTGAATGTGATTGCTCAAGGTGGGTCTGATTATTCGTCAGGGTAGCTGAGAATATGAATACACAAACAGCCAGTAAATCGTTAGGAGTACTCAAAGTTTCCATCAAAGTGTTGCCAAACCCTAGATAAATGTTATTACACATACGCCTTAATGTTTTTATCAGATTTCAACATTCGAACACTATCATATGAAATCTTCCTATATACCAGTTAACTAAGTCAGTCTATCGAAGAAAGCAGCCACAATAAGCTCTCGTTATCGAATCTAGATTTGGAGAAGTGTGAATAGCATTATCAGGCAGGATAATGCCAAAACGATTATGGACCAAGCATAGCAGATTCTGCCTGGAGGTTACTTGGACAGTTGGTTGCAATAAAATGTGAATAATCATTTCGGGATTTGTCTGCCTTATCAAGTTAATAGAACAGCAAGCAGGACAACTCACACTCTGTGCCGTTTTGAGAATAGCAATCTCGGGAAAAGCCCAAACACTCTTTTGCTTGCTTAGATCAGGAGGCAATAACATGCGCAACCTATAAACTATGATTGTGACATAAGGTCTGAAAAGCCAAACGCTTAAGAGTAATACGCAACTCACCCCGCATCGGGTGGACTAGTGGTAACCAGGCTTCTATAAGTTTGATGGCTTGCACTCAAGGCGTCATTCAAAATAATCTCAACTTGAAACATGTGCTTTTTGATGTATGTTCCTACGGGTTTTGGGATTTATGGCCTTTCTTCGTGAACCAAATCGCCCCCAGGGGGAAAAATAATAAACTCTAAGTATATTAGTTTTTCCTTGTAGAGGGCCAAAACCCTCTAGAAACCTGACAGGAAATACTTGTTCTGTACTGCCCTGATGCGTAGCCCTTCTCAAAGCCTCGCACTTGTGGGCACTGCCTCGGCATCAGGAATGTATGAACCTGCGCCTAGTCTGAATGTCTTGGCCAACGGCGGTAAGTATATGCAGCATGGTATTTGTCTTGGCGTAACGTGTGCTTTCGGAATCCCTGAGTCTCGGTTTGTTCTGCTATCCTGATCAGGAGATAACATTTAAACCAGTGATAGGATGAAAAATGAGAATGGAAGTGACACAAAAAAATAATACATTGCATGGTATTCCGGCCCACATAAATCCTAGAGTGGACGGGGGTTGTACTCCACTGACCGGCGGACGTTCTCACATGTAGCATCATTTTCCCACTGCTGTCACATGATTGCGGGACCCCAAAAGGCAATGGTGGTGAGTGTCTAGCCTTGTGAACTCGTCGAGCCTTGTGGGCGTATAAGTTCCCGCACACAACTTACCGCTAAATAGGCACTGACGGTGCATCAAGTGACACCAACCTTCACCCTTCAGCCAAGATGGCAAGAACTACAGTCTGAAGGTCAAAAGACAACTCGGTAAATTGTGTGTATTTATACGGCAACAAATGCTCTGCATCTACACAAAACACCACTTGGGATGTCGCACAGGTGGGACAACTTAAGGAGAGGCGATGATTTTTTGTCTTCACTTCTATTTTTCGATAAGACTGCCGCGCTAATGTACACAGAATTTTGGTTTTTGACGGAACTCTCCCTTGAGTGGAAAGTTAGGTGCGCGCTCTTAGTAGGGATGTTTGGTACGAATTTGCCACTCGTCCCTAGCTTCATAATGTGACTTCGATTATAGCCATGATGGCGCTTAGCGAAGACAAAGTGGAGGCTGTTCTGACTTCCCATTCACGTTTTGGATTTGGAGTAACAGAAGACAAAAAGAATAGCCTTTCTACAGAAGTCAGTAAGAACTACATAGGTTAGGTCACATAGTTTCTCGACACATCCTAATATTCTCGCACATAACGGAAGCTGACACTTTCTGATTTCTGTAAATTATTTCCTCACAATCCAGCATTTTGCTGGTAGTGTGGGGGAGATTTGGGGAATTTTAATGAAGATTCTGTCCAGTGATAGAAGCGTATCTACACTAAAGTGCCTCGAAGGATTGTGCAGCTGTTTCATCTTTATTGAGAATCATCAGCAGTGCGACTTTCACGAAACTATTGGGAGTTTCGAACCCGCCACCTTAAATGATGAGATTCGCATTTAAAATTCTAAAAACCTTCTGTTCTTACCAATCATCTATAAATAGCTCAGAGGAAGAATAAGCTTAGAATTCTTCGACAGCCCACGACCGGTTTCGCCCTTCTTGGGGCACATCAGGTAGACGCAGTCCCCGAGTTTGCGTCAACATTATGTTCTACCTGAATACAAATTGCACGGAATTAGCGAAATACACTCGTTTGCAACCAAATTTGGCTTTGCGAGAGACTCACCTGGAACCCAGCTGAATCTCTCGTTTGTTTACAAATGAGTGTATTTCTTGAAAACAGTCCAATTTGGGTTCAAGTAGAACATAAGTTTGACGAAAACTCAGGGACTGCGCCAGCCTGATGAGCCCCAAAAAGGGCGAAACCGGTCGTGGGCTGTCGAAGAATTTTCAGTAACCTTATGAGTAGTACATTGCGCAAAATCACATGCATCGCGATATCTCGTCTCGAATATCGTAGCAACTGGAACATGAGGCGGCCTGGTGCAGCACATTCAGTTGCATGGAAACATCACAAACGAGAGATTCAGCTGGGTTCCAGGTGAGTCTCTCGCAAAACCAAATTTGTGTGCAAATGAGTGTATTTTGCTAATAAGTTTAGAAGTTAACTGAACTTCCACCTGAGAAGTCGTCACTCGAGGAGCTAGCTAGCCAGCACGTGGCCACGTGATGTAGACCCCGTGACTCAGTGATGAGTGGCGCTTTATTCTCTCTAGGTGCGAATTCGTCACAATGCTCATCAGTAGCTTGTGGCCGAACGGTTACGGATTCAAATTACTATTCGAGAGATCGCGGGTCCGAAACCCTTTCCACTTTTGTGAGACGCACATTGCTGATGATTCCCAATAGGGATGAAACAGGTTTGTAGTTATTATCGGCTAACCAGAACATATTTGCTTCACTTACTGGGAGAAGCCCTTACGAAACAAACCAGGTTTAATTGCTAAACGACTGTCGATGTAGCAACTACTTGGCCAAGTGCAAAATGGATTAGTGGTAGGCTATTGTGGGTTTTATAGAATGCGTCTCCACTCCCCTCTCTGTTGAGAACTACTTGAGCCATTATTGTTGTGCTACTGAAAGTCAGGAGGGGTTGGGCGCTCATTCTTATTGGAGCTCATCAGCTTCTTGGCCGTGCCGGAATTCGAATGCCCGACACAACTGCACCAAACAACGCTATATACGCCGGAGGCACCAATCCTGAATTTACGTCTATTATTTTTCTCAGATATCAAAAAGGCGAGCGGAGGCTTTAATGTATATACAACTGGTAATTATTCCAGTTGCATTTCAAGTTTGTGGACTTGTTGTTTGTTGACTTCCTGATGGGGAACTGTGGGGTGTGCATAGGTTATGTGGTCACAGATAACAAAATGGAAGAGTTGGGTTCGGGAGTCTCTGATAGTTTTTACAGGCGAATAGGTAAACCTGTATGAAAAATCACAGTTATCCACTTTCTTGGGGCTGACGACACCATGTATATTTCAACGTTACTCGTAAGTCTGATGGGTGACCAGTGCGGTGTCGCAGTCCGCATAAGAGATAATGCCTAATGGCATGGATACTGGCAGTCTGGGTTGCCAATCCTCCTAGTCGAGATCAGTCTCGTGATTCTGACTGGTAGTGCAACTGCCCAAACGTCACGAAAGGACACTAGAAGAATGGATGAAAAATTGCACTAACTCACACGACAAAGCACTCGGTTTCGGGTAGGTAGTTCGGTGCAAGAAGGTCAGTATCGTATAAGGACGCCGTGATAAGCTAAAATAAAGCAGGCGGAGACCGCTAAACACAGAGTAGATACGTGCTTGAGGACCTATCGAGGTGTTGAATTAGGCTCAAGAGCAAAGATTTTAAAAGTGTTCCTGTATGAATGTTTGGCTTTTATCGATGGGTTGCAATCGCCTATTCTAAACGAAGCATTTGCTATTTATGCGAAATGCACTGATCTCGCGAATTTCATAAAATTTTGGCTCAAGTAGAACATAAGATGTATGGAAACTCAGGGACTGTGCCTACTTGATGAGTCCTAAGTAGGGCGAAACAGGTTTAGGGCTGTCGAAGAATTTTTCTGCAACCCGGTGAGTGGCTTCATTTGATATTTAGTATTGTGTAGATGTTTGGGGATGACTTATTACAATACGGTGTCTGCGCTGACAGCATTTACCCTGGCTGTCATGCGCGTGTGATGTACTAAGATCAAGCTGTTTGTTATGGTAAGTCGGAAGTCCCTACCCACTAAAGCTAGTATCCGTTATTGTAAAATGCATTTTCGTACCGATCTGATGGGACTTAAGTGGTCGGAATTAGAAGCCTAGAATCCTAAACTTCCCCAGAATTTGGCAGATTTTTGTACGACTCATAGGAGTTAATCAGCTGGGCGTGAAGGGTAACAAAAAACTTCGTAGCATTTTAACCTTAGTACCAAAAAGCAGCAAACCCACCGTGGGATTCGGGGCACTTTTGCCAAGTTTGAATTTCTGGAATTTAGTAAAAACTGGTGTTACGTATAGCCTCCCTGAGCAAAAAAATATACGAAAACAGAACGATTTTGCGTGAGTGGAACAATACTTTAAGTGACTGCCGGATTCACCTTGATATACAGTGAATGCGCTTTGGAGGCAACGCCCGATACACTTATCTAAGCTGTTCTTTCGTGTGAAGACTTCTATATTAGCGGAGTTTATACATCGCGATGACGAATGAATTCAGAAGGCTTTTTGCTACCAATGTTTATTGAGGCTTTGCTGCAATCATCCACAAACCTGCCTGAATTGTCTGACTCCTGGGATAATTTACGATGTGTGTGCAAGAGAGAGTGAACTCCTGCAATTACGCTGCTGCATTGACGGCTACTGTATTATTGTTATTCACACCGATTTGGTCTGAGTTGGTTTGATATTGATTTGTTTTTCTTCATGCCTGTTTTGGACACCGAAGCTTGTCTTGCTGGATTTCTACTAATGTACATGGTGGTATGTATACTCAGTGAACGCAGCTGCAAAAGTTAGGATATTTCATTTCGTTGCCTGATCCTGTGTTCGATGTGTTACATGATTGACAGGAAATGAGTAGTTAAAAAAGAAGGCGAAAGTGGAAGGTGGACACCAAAAACAGGTGTATAAAAATGCTGTCTGATTCGCCATCCCTTGTCTCCTGACTCATGCTCAGTATTTCTCAATATCCTATCACAGATGTGGATGCACACCCGTGGCCACATTTGCTTCACCACAATATGTTACACGAATCACATCAAAATAAAACTTTGAAACATAATGCGTGGAAGCCCCCTACAGTCATCTTCTCCTCGATGAAGAGTTCAGCGTTCGCGCACAGCAGACCACTCAATTCAGAATGAGGGTTTGTCAGACCGATGTGGTGATCGCAGATGCACTGGATACAGGAAGATTATTAAATCATTTAGTTATTACTGCGTACGTGACTGTAAGATACGAAGCCATGAATAGTTCACTCTGTACATAAGGAAGGATCAATAGAAAACTCCACTCCTGTGAAATGCCAGATAAACGACGGGTAACTTACGTCAGCTGTAAGCATCAATACGGTCAGAAGCAAACTGTGGCTTAACCGACGAGGCCTTGCGAACAAAGTACGCCAAAAACACGGAGCAATAGATGTACGCATTATGAGCTATGGAATTTAATGAGTGTGAAATAGCTCAGCGTCCGTACCGGTCAAGAATAGCTGCAAAAACTCTCTCGTCAACCTTTACAGAAATTCCTCAAGACAGAAAGAAAGGCATAAAAGCCTGGTGAATGGCAGAGAAGAAATATGGCCACAAACTAAGCAAACTCAGATTATTAGACCGATAGATAGATAGATAGATAGATAGATAGATAGATAGATAGATAGATAGATAGATAGATAGATAGATAGATAGATAGATAGATAGATAGATAGATAGATNGGATGGATGGATGGATGGATGGATGGATGGATGGATGGATGGATGGATGGATGGATGGATGGATGGATGGATGGATGGATGGATGGATGGATGGATGGATGGATGGATGGATGGATGGATGGATGGATGGATGGATGGATGGATGGATGGATGGATGGATGGATGGATGGATGGATGGATGGATGGATGGATGGATGGATGGATGGATGGATGGATGGATGGATGGATGGATGGATGGATGGATGGATGGATGGATGGATGGATGGATGGATGGATGGATGGATGGATGGATGGATGGATGGATGGATGGATGGATGGATGGATGGATGGATGGATGGATGGATGGATGGATGGATGGATGGATGGATGGATGGATGGATGGATGGATGGATGGATGGATGGATGGATGGATGGATGGATGGATGGATGGATGGATGGATGGATGGATGGATGGATGGATGGATGGATGGATGGATGGATGGATGGATGGATGGATGGATGGATGGATGGATGGATGGATGGATGGATGGATGGATGGATGGATGGATGGATGGATGGATGGATGGATCCTAACTTAAAACGTGGCAACATCTTAAAGATCATTTTATGATTTGTATTCAGTGTCTATTACTGGTTGATCAAATGAGATAGTGTTTTACATTTTCATCCCTTCCGAATGCCAATGTTTCTGGAAGACCTCGGATTTTGCGACGGACCAACCTCTTACTAGCCAACTCTCATTTCCAGATCAATTGTTTTAATACATCCACTTCTCTTTTTCCATGGCCTCAGTAGTCACTTACTGATAGATGAGTAAATATGTGGATAATTAACCAGGTTTGTGGGTGGATAAATGTATGCACTGGAAGCTCCATTTTCTCACCGTTGTATAAATTATTCGACATTATCACTCCCGTGACAGGACACCACGGAGAAAGGAGAGTTGTAGCTTTGCTTCAGGAATGGCTCTTGGTAGAGTTCTTTTGCATCAAATAGTAGCTGCTGGAAAGGTTCCTGCAGCCCCTCGAAGGAAATGGGTCTCGCTTTGGTTGTTTACATCTTTTTAGGAAGTCATTGCAGTCAACGTTGTCGTCGGTTTTACCTAAATATTCTGTACTAAACAGTATTATAAACGAATAAAATTGAAAGTGATGAACTTATTGGCAGTGAGTGTATGGTTAAGTTTCAACGGAGATTTTATTCTTGAAAATGAAAGTACTCTGTGGTGAAGACCATAGAACTGTAAGGTTGTTCTGTCCACTGCTGGAACCACCAGCGGCACCATCACAAAAATTGGGGGGGGGGGTCGAATCCGAGAATTACCCTTTAATTGTTAACAGCTGTGAAATTCGGCGAGTGATCGATTGACAGTGTGATTAGCCCAAACTTAGACATTATAAAACTATCGTTCCTCAATCATACAGTTTACACTGCTGCTCTGATGCAGACTGGCTCTCCGTGTGGCTACTTCTCAGGCGAAAGTACCAGCAACTTGTGGGGCTCTTAGTTTCTAAACAGACAGCTTGGAGTTTGTACGTAACCAGGAGATTCTGGAGGTCCATTGGAGGCTTCATTGTGCAAGTGACGTCAATCTGCGTTGAAAGGCCGATAAGCACTCTACAGCGGTTTCTTTGTTGAGAGCCTATGAAAAGTTTCGAAGATATAGCCCTGTTAGTAGCTGAGCGCCTGATCTTTGGTCGCGAGCGGCTGACCAGCATTGACCTGGATCGTCCTTTATTTATGACAAAATGGCAGCTGCGTACTATCTGTTGTATGAATTTCTCTGTACGTGCAACTTTGAACAATGCGTCCATCTGTTAAATCATTGGAAGAAACGTTTTTCGGAACCAAGACATTCACGACCACATTCTCTCAGTGACGTCACTAACAGGTATTGCTTGATCTGAAAAGAGAACCACGAAGCATGCCAGTTGCATAGGCTGAACACACGCTAAGCGGGTGACGCACACTGTGGCGAGTTGATTGAACTAGAGTGTTTGGACCAATCAGCTTTCGACTTAACCATTGATCCACTAGAAGACTGTCAAATAAACAGCGTATAGCTGGTGTGGCAATGAGTGACGATTGGTTTATATAACTGTTTTTCTATGGAGGTCAACTGCACGGTCCCATATACAGCATATCAGTCTTGCTCAAGGTCTGAGTGACTTAGCTGAACTTGCGTTCAAATAGCGTGAGACGACTCACGCAATCATTTCACCTCAGTTATCTACTGCCAGACGAATGTTTGTGTCCAAACCCAACTGCTTCGATCCGCTGTGGTTAGATATGTCCCCTACTGCGTTGGAACTCATACTACGAATATCTATAAGCAAGCTACAAATTCTACGGAACAGCATGCAGCCAACGGCAGAGCTTACAGTTTTGCGTATGACCTCATACAGCGGGAAATCTGTCGTCGCAGAAAATTCGAAACCAGTCAACAAAGAACCAGTGAGAGCACGCCCCCGTCAACGTACGGCTAGTAATGGATTATTTCGCAGTCTTATGATCACGATTATTGGGAGGAAAGCCCGATCAGTTCTCGTTCATGAACAGATGAGAAACAAAAACGCTGTGGATGTACACCAAATTCCCATCAGAAACGTGACTCCATACACCAGTACTACCAAAGCAGCAGGTTCCCCTGTGAGCTATTCTGAAATTGATGGGAAGATCTCGTGTTTTAGTGAAGCAGTACCATGCGAGGCAAATTTAACAACCTCGAATTCGGCGGATTATTCGAATCAAAACCCAACGCGACCCACCGAATGCCCTAAACGCCCAGGTGTTTTGTTGACGGATGTGAGCACAACTAACCCAAAACAATTCAGGTGGGATACACCGATTGTTCTTAATCTACCACAGGAAAAACGAGTTGAAGAAATCTGTCAGAATTTAGCGTTGACAAAGCCCATTCCAACAGAAGCAAATGACACACTTTTCTCGTCCGAATCCTCCGAACCTTTAGATGAATCCATCTGTTTTGGGATCATTCGTTCAGGCAATCCCACTCCACAGCTGCCAGGAGACAACTCCGTTGCAAAACATACAGGTTCAGGAGACATGCTGTTTGCAGTACTCGATGGAGTGTCCCTGAGGTTAGTGGATGGTGTGATTTAGATGAACAATCCTAAATTTATCCATTATCCCGGTTTCAAGGCTGGAATTATTGTTCATAAACTGTAAACAACTAAAGCTCATGATGAAATCTCAGGGACTACTGTTGTCAGCTCTCGCTGGCTTCATCTGTGATAAACACTTTTGATATTGTGTAGATGACACTCACCTGTACAGTGCAAGTGCGTCCGTATGGTTTGTTTCAATGAGAAGAAAGATGACTTGTTTGAAATGGAGATTCTATCTATAGTAAGTGAGTAAAGGGACTTTTCGTCACCAGTTCTGCCAGGATGAGATGCGGTATGAGGCGTGAATTTAGTTTCATTTGAAGGCAGCATTGGATCTGTTTCCTATCGTTAGCCAACGAATATGGCGCATCTTAAACTAAATTCCAAAACATTTGTGAAAATCCTCCAGGGAATTATATTGAGAGCCAGGTTGTCATCGCATCAAATGGCCTCCCACATGTAGTGTGTTTTACCGCTTCATCTAACAAGGCTGATGGATGCAATCTGGTGAAAAACACGAAACGGAATGGAGAAAGAGTTAATACGTCCGGATGTATATGCAAGTTCTCGAGTGTCAGCTCGGGTGTTAGCTTTCTGGCAGCACAGCCATGCAAAAGCATTTAACTTTTCTATCATGTGTATGCCAGAAAGTCAACAAGTTGGTGACGCTGCATACTAGAATCAAATTATTTTTAAATTAATACCTTACCACTAATAAAACACCTTGCAACACTACTATTTTATCTGGGCCAATAGCAGTGATTCAGGTTGCCAGTGGTGGGTTGTGACTGATCATAGGAGAGGCTTAGCAACAGGTATAAATAATTTGATGGCGACTTGAGTAAGCATATATTCATCTTGCTCTACCTATGATACGAGCTGAACCAAGAAAAAAGTCCGTGTAATTGTTTTTGGTCGTAGGAACCACTCATCATAATGCGTAGGGAGCTTCGAAAACAAAATGGGAAAATTCACTCCAGATCCCGGAAAAATTGCATGCAAAATCAACTTATATCATATATTCTGCACTATCCAAACTTAGAATGACGGCAAAAGCCAGTAAATTATTAACCCATTACTTTTGGGCAGCACCGGGTCATTGAAGGGCTTCGTGGTTCAATTTTATCAACAGAAAATTGTGTGCAATGTTTACAAAGAGTTGGCTTTTCGGATTTGCTGCTTTTCGGCTCGTCACGATGCAAAGGAAGGTATAGCCTAAATAATTCCTCCTTTTGAGCAATTCTGACGCCATCTTCCTGATATCATTCCTATCCTTTTGCTTGGTTAGCTAACACAGTTCCCTAAATCTGAATTCGCCCGATGGGGCAATACACAAGAGCCCCAGTTGTTTCATACAAAATTTCATTGTGGTGAATCTCACCTTCGTTTCAGAAAGACATGATTCCGATCCTGCTCACCTTACAACTCCCCAGCTCCTGTGATTCGTACATTTGTGGGTTCAGTTTAGACGAGAATATACGGAATTGCGTAAACCTATTAGGTTCGCAGGTTTACTGGACCAAAATCCTTTCGACCATTTATTACCTGTGGTACCGGTGGCTACGCCAATCCATTCGCTATATCCAGCGTATTAACAGCCGTGTGTTCTCTGAACTCGGTGATTTGTGTGCTAATATTTGCAGAGTGAACCACTGAAACGTTCCGCGCGGAAGCAAAGAATAACCCAAAGATGAAGACTAGTATCTTATTCCTTTCTTGTTTGTGCATACATTCAGGCGGAAAATAATCACGAACCTAGTAAGGCTATAAACTTTAGGTTGGTCCGATTTCATTCGTAGAATTGCCGAATCTGAAAAGCCACCTACGGTGTCCACTTTCGATAAGTTTCACAGCTAATTAAGGCACCGACTTCAGGCGAGATACCTCTCAGATCTGTTACAAGGTGCTAATCTCAAAAGTAGATGACTATTGTTTCGTTTAAGAAGGGCTTGATAAACATTCGGTAGTTTTCAATTGGGCAACTTTTCGCTTTTGACACAAAAGCTTCATCAGGACAAGTGAGCAGGTCAAGTTGGTCAGGTTTTAAGGCAGAGAACCAACCATTGAGGCGTCTTCATATTAGCGCACTAGGTGACTGTTGAGTGTCAATTAACGGCTGTTGTCGATTAGTATGGTTGTCTAAATCTTGCGTTGATGGGTTGGGGGAGTTTCAAATTAGTTTCAAATTCAAGCTGCTTCAAGTGATTATTCACCTAGGGTGCCACTGGTAGTTGATCTTCGTGGGCTTGTGAGTGCTACGGCATTTTGGTTGGGGGGGAGGGGGAGTTGGGTGATATTAAGTGCAATTCAGATCTAAGTTACTTGTTTTGATGTCTCCTCATCCTGATAACCGTACAACAACACGTGACAGCTCGGCTGATCCAAGACCGTTCTCCACACGCTTGCCAGTTATACGCCTTCTATCCTATTTACACCCAACTGAATCTCTCGTTTACGATGCTTCTAATCAACTGAATGAGCTGCGACAGGCCACCTCAACTTTCAGTTGGAAAGAATTCAGGATATCGCCATATATGTATAGACGTAATGCGCTACTCATAAGGTTGATGAAAATTCATCGACAGCCCACGACCGGCTTCGCACTTCTTTGGGCACATCAGGTAGTTGCAGCACGTTCAGTTGCTGCTTAGAAACAGCATAAACGCGAGATTCAGCTGGGTTCCAGGTGAGTCTTCCGTCAAAACCACATTGGTATGCAAATGAGTGTATTTCGCTAATTTGGTGCAATTTGGGTTCAAGTAGAACATAATGTTGATGGAAACGCGGGGACTGCACCTACCTGATGAGCCCCAAAGAGGGCGAAACCGGTCGTGGGCTGTCGAAGAATTTTCAGCAACCGCATAAGTAGTGTATTACGTCTAGATATATTCGTCTTCACAAAAGCGATATTCACCGTTCACCTGAGAAAAGGTATAAATTAGAATCAAATATTTGGCTACTCTGACTACCGCCGCTTGGAAACTGCACGAGCAAGTCAAGCATCAGTCGTTTTGAACATTATCCTTTCAGAGCCTCATGTCGCCAGGGTGTCTTTTGTGAGCGCTCGTTCAGTGCAACATGCTTCCTCTCTCGACTCACTATTTATGACACATTTGTAGCTAGTGCAACCAGTCCTCATCGCTTGTTCCGGTGACAGTCCGACCACCTGATCAGGAGGTGCACTAAAACAACTTTCACGCTATGTAATACGCGTGGTTGCATTTAGCTTTACACCGCGTAGGTTTGTTAGGTAGCCGCAATACGACACAAAATGCTAAAGTGTATTTAAGCGACACGACCAGACAGTAACCCGAATTAAGAGATCCTTCGGCGCATATAACTGGCATGTCCCTACGGGCCACAGTGAGCAAGTATAAACTTGTAACTTTCGAGGATGGTCTTAAGTGAGGTAGTCAAATAAAGCAAGCGACTAGATATATACTCGTACACCCGTATGAATGTGGAACCCACTAACACGTGCATCCCAAATGCACTTTTTGGTTATTAGTGTGGATGCAAAATGTTTGGTCTAGAGGTACTTATGGGCAAAACCCCTGATGCTTAAATAAAATAGATCTCTGAGGCTAATTTCCCGTTCACGACCATGGATGAAGGTTCTTTTTGAAAAAAAGCGCCAAAAACGATGATTTTAGATACCTAGAACAAAAACGTTGTTGAACAAATATCACCAAGCTGAGGTCCAACAGCTAAGGAGAGATCAATTTTGTTGATGGACGCATAAGGAATATTTGCATGTCCAGACAAAGGATGCATTGATCCTTGCTGGTGAAAAAAATGACGTCAAATATTCAGCGAATGGCGTAACGAAAACATCACGTGGACCAGCATTGAAAAAAACTTTGACGAATAAGCTTCAAAGTGATATTTTCAAGCAACCCAGGTCAATTTTTGGTACGTTCCGAGCGAAGGAATAATTAGATACGGTCCACACTACAATACAAAAAAACGAGCACGACTTTTAGCAAGAAGTTCTCTGTTACGCTCGGTGTGACAAAAATCAATGTGTCTTTAAATAATAATTACCGAGATATTGTTAGTGGAACAAAGAGAGTCTTCCTATATAATGATTACTTCCGTCTAATATATAAAATGTTTTTCCTTTCTAGGCGACAAAAACACAAGTTTGCAGTTCTCGATAAATCAGTTTAACAACCTTGTTGTCAGTGGTCTGAAGTCGTCGCAGTAAAGTTCCCTAATAAGAAACACTCTGCTTGTGGACACTTCGTTTCTTAGTCGTGAAGTCCTTTTCCTGAAAACCACATAAGTCTTATTACCACCACTCAGGCCTAACCAACGGATATTTTTGGTGTTGCCAAGAGAAAGACAGTTTTACAACCCTCACTTGTAATGCATTTCAATTTCCGGTCATTCGGAGAGGACCGACGCATCTGTGTGCGAACGTAGATTTGGAGAAGTCCAAATCATAATTTTCTCCCAGTATGTTGGTCGCAGTTTAACTTGGTCCCATTAAGGGTTTAGGTGGCTACTGAATTATGGTATATCCGACAGTCGCACTCACTGATACTCAACTTGTACACAAGGGGAATTTCCTTCATGTGGCCGATTCAGTTAGATCCCCTATGTATAGCATCCAGCAGTTGCAGCTTAATCGAATGGCCCAACCAAGCCAATCAATGATATTTGAGAGATGATGTGTTCTAAGTTTGTGGGTGGGACTATAAAGTTGATTCTATCATGCTAGCCCAGGTGGTGTGGCACGAAGTTGCTTGAAAGATTTTCCCTGTTCTGACTGTTTACTTGTGCGGGATACGCTCTTAAAGGTGATGTCGCTTGATGTCATCGTTTCATGGGATGACGCACCAAGGTATTCGAGAGACTACGTGAAGATGATATGCCACTTTGTGGCTGTTAAAATTTCACTGCTTCGAACAGCAATAAATACACTTGTGTGATTCTTCTTTGTAATGAGTGCATCCAGCGTTTTGGGGGCATTTTCAATGCGTTTCAGCTGGAGGTGCACGAACTTCTGTTAGGGCTGGCCCACCTCACATCTGGTCCGTGCTGCTTGTCACCTGGTTTTACACTGTATAACAAAGTAAACATATCGTTAGCGAAATACACTCATCTACAACCTTATGAGTAGTGTACTACGTCTATACATGTATCGCGACATCTTGATTATCGTACCAACTGAAACATGAGGCGGCCTGGTGCAGCACGTTCAGTTGCTGCTTAGAAACAGCATAAACGCGAGATTCAGCTGGGTTCCAGGTGAGTCTTCCGTCAAAACCACATTGGTATGCAAATGAGTGTATTTCGCTAATTTGGTGCAATTTGGGTTCAAGTAGAACATAATGTTGATGGAAACGCGGGGACTGCACCTACCTGATGAGCCCCAAAGAGGGCGAAACCGGTCGTGGGCTGTCGAAGAATTTTCAGCATTCTTATGATTACGGTATTACGTTCAAAATTATTATTGTGTTATGGTATATTTCAAGTGCATGAATTCATGCTCAGACTTTGCAAACTTTTTCATGGATAGCACGTATATCAAAATCCTTCTACCTTTTTTACAGCAACAGTAGAGCTCGCTAAAATTTCTCGGTTGTAATGATTCCTGCTTCATTAGGGAAGACCCTTACCCTGTCGTGGTAGTTGTTGAGGAAACTACAGCGTTAACACAGGTCACGAAGTAACGGGCAGTAATACCAAGCCACGGTGGTCATTAACTGGTGTTCGTAACGAAGGGGACTTAGGCTGTCAGCTTTGCTGTTGGGGGAACCATCCGTCAGCGGCCTCAACAAACATCAGTATTCCTTTCTTGTTGGTAATCTTTATTGGCTATTCTTGGAACCTGCAGGGTAATTCATTCCTGTGCTGTGGTTCCAGTTTTGGGTGGGCCTAAGCAATACTTTGTCACTGTTTGTGCTTTATTTCATTGGTGTTTTAGCAGGAATTGTGCTTGCGATTTTGAGATTCGTCGCTTAAAAATTGGCGGTCTATGCTCCACACTTCGGACTTAATTACGGTGGGTCAATTACTGAATTTCAATTTAAGAACTTTGATGGACTCAATTTTCTGGGAACAAGAGAATCAGAGATACGCGTTTTCACAAACGACTTAATTAACCCCACTAAAATGTTAATCTTCAATATAAATGATATGGGACTAATGTTACTGCTTCATAGGGAGTCGACAGAAAAACCTCATCCATTTGTCTCAAGGACGTTTGCTGCAGTGGTGCCATGTTATCTAGAGAGTTATAGTGCGGCTTTTTCATCCGGTGTAAGCACTTCTAGCGTTTTCTGATACACAATTCAATACAATTCGACAGACACATCTATACATGGTCCAACATACGAAAATATTCGTCTTTCACCAATTCTAGCCAATGCGCTTTTAATCTTCCATGAACATTAATTATAGGCAGATTCGGTCTCAGTTCCTTCCGAATCACATTTCTAAACTTCATTTTGCAAAGAATAGCCGTGTCTATCAGATCGAAACACGTCCATCTCAACAGTACTGCTGCTTATGAAGGCTGGGTGAGTCGCTACGTTAATTTATGACAAAGTGTTCTCGTGGGACAAAAGGTTTTGGCGCCCGCAGTTTTGATGATGAGCGACAGTGTGTTCGTAAGCGAAATGACAAGCCATTCTGAAGCGTTCTGCAAAACAATGCCCAACCTCCCTGGTCGAACTGAAATCTTGTGTGCAGTTGCATGAAAACAAACAAAACGTTCTCAGGGGAGCGAAGTGGTGCTCTCACTGGATCCTTTCCGCCCAGATATAAGAAAACTTGATGCAGGTAGTATACTACAACCATGGAAAAATGGCTTTCATCGCAGACACGCACAAAAAACGTGATTATTTCGAGGGTGTGGTGAACGCAGACGACAGACGATGGTTCCGATGTAGCTCTGACTTCATCTAGATCTTTCAGCAGAGGCAACCACAATTTGAATGCGGAAACTACAACAGGACAGAACGTATTCACCCATCTTGAGTTGGACACAAGACTATCTTCAACGTCGGAACATGGTCGCCAGATTAAACCATTTTCACCAGGTCAGTTTCCGTATGTTCTGGAGTTCTAAAAGGGCGAGTTCTGGAAACTCGTCTTTTTCTAGTTTTCATCTGTGACTTACGCTTGAATATGATCAAATATTGTTTTCTGGCGATGTCGAAACATGAATATTAATTTATACAGCCAAATTTACATGTGGGTTTGGAGTTCTTGTACCAGTGTTCAGCGAAAAGTCGAATACCCTATATTTTTAAAAGAAGCGCTGTGTTTGTCTTGCGTCAACCACACCTTCAGCCCTATAAGCTCAGTAATAGATTTATTTACACAGTCTTTGTACGAGGAAGAATTGCCGGCCCCTCAAACTGTGCACGGACCACTTCCATCCCAAACGGCTAACAGGGTCTTTTTAGAACAGCATTGAAAACCTTTGAGAGGTTTGTGTTTCTTCGGCTGCTGAAGGCACATATCAAGTCCCACTCAAAATGCCCAACTCGGGTTTTGAGCCAATAGCTGAAATGTGGTCGAAATTTATTTGTCCAGCACATTCCTCCTCGAAAATGCTTTTCTCACTTCGTGTTTTTGGTTGGCGCATCTGTCTCCGGATGACAGTGATTATGCGCTATCCTCACTTGCATTTCAAAAAATGCATTATGGCAATCTGAAAACTGAGCCGACTTGGACATATTTCTACAGACAGAAACCGAAAACTATGGGAAGAAAAATCACTTTAAAAAAGTCCATGAAATATCTTCATGAAGAGATGTTAACATGGCAAAATTAAAAGTAGGTAAATCTACATCAGATCCACAGTGTTAAGTCTTAAGAGTGTGGTTACGTGGATGCACGTGGATGTTAAGATTTTTCTCCATGAGACGAGTCATTCGAGTGTGTTCCGTAGTAAAAGTACCACGGGATATTTCCTCATCAAATTTTCTGGCCGATCCACCTGCGTGAGCATCCATCAGTATCTGACTCAGTCGAAAGATGTTTGCTGCATGCATCTTGATGGCTGCATTACTACGGTTCATATAGCGTGCTCAAAGACGAGTGTTAAGTACAGTCGCGAGCAGTTGCCTGCAATCTGAACGAGCGTAACTAGCGAAAATATGACTATTGGAGTCAGTTGGATCTCTCATCAAAGCCATATAAGACCGCAAATGACTGCATATCAACAGGTGGATACAACTTTTTTTACTCAGGTAGAACATATGGCTGATGAACCGCTCCCACCTGATGATCGCCAAGGCTAAGGAAACAGATCGTGCACTGACAGAGGGTTTTCAGCAACCTTATGGCTAATGTGTTCCGTCTAGCAAATACCGATTGGTTTCCATCTAATAAGCTCTATGTGGTCTATTTCACTTCGTCATTAGGCATGCTTTTCGATAAAACACTTTCTTCATCAAGGTGCCTACCTGCAACGCTCGTTGTCAGTTTTCCACTCCGTCTTTTTTAGTTGTTCTACGAGCAACTTTGTATTTTTGTGACACAATGAGGCAGATATGCGTGGTCGTTTGTGGGTCACTCCAGTGAGATATTCTAGCATTATGGCAAGTGGGAAAATACACCATTACTTCATACATTTGAGAATTTAAGTGCCGTTGATGTGTCAGGGATTGAAGAGTGTTTTTCGCCACGACCCACTTAAAAAATCGGGATTGTGCGCTTTATTTACAGTGTTGCCAAGGGCTGTATGACCGAATTCTACCTTTGGCAATTCTACACTTTGGCATGTGTGTAGCAGATAAAGGTGAGTCCACAACTATTTCACACAAGGAGATAGAATGACTTGTCTGGGTATTTCCCTTTTACTCCACAACTCATGCACCATCAACGAGACAGCATTAGTTCTGAAAGCCTTTTGGTGAAATCTGTTAAACAGCAGAAATACATCACATTTGATTCTTCACGTGAGAGTATTTGGGGCTAGTTTCTTCCCACGACAAATATCACAACCGAAAGCAAAATGTCATGCAACAGAACGAAAAATTGTGTGCATGGAAGTTACACGATTATGAGTGGGAAACGCGAGCTGAAATCGGTGGAATGAATGTATCTCTTTTGGGCCAAAACTGACCCAGAACACCAGGAAGGGTGCAGTTTTTTTATACAGATATATCGCATTGAACAAAATACTTGACTTTCAATCCAAAAGGTATGTTATAAAATTCTGAGCTTTTTGTATATTTTCGCGCAAATCGAAAAGCATAGAAAAGCTCTTCAGCAAGTCAGTCTGCAAAAGGGCTTGCATATGCTAACTACGGATTCCACAAGTACGTTCACATAGATAGTCATATAGAGTAATCACTCTGAGAGATAACTCAAGGAGAATTCTTTGGTATGGTAGTCCATAGTGAACGTCCCCCATCAGTCTTCTATAATCTCTTCTGCCTACACAGAAAGAAACCGCACCCTCTCTATGGTACATCATTTTGTTCCCTGTGGAATAATTTTCGGTTTGAAGAAAGGGTACGAACCCAGTGATCCATGGCGAAGCACATAGCACAGGCATACCACGTGTTTCAAGGGCCGAAATGCATATTTTGAACAACGCTAATCTGGGACAGATGTAAACACCCCAATGTTTCTTAACTGCATAAAAACCTAGTTAAACTGATTGGATATGATCATTTGAGGACCGAAGTCTGTTTACTACTACTTGATAAGTGCTGGACTTACTCCTGCACTGTATTACAAAATGTCCGCCTAGAGCTTGTCTTCCTCACTGCCGACGTTATGGCTTTTTATGTAGTCATGAGCAGTCATAAGATAATCGGTTGCCGCAGCGTACTCATCAATCACTAACTAGTTTTTAACCAGTTATGTCTCTTATTCTTGTAGAAATGGAACTACCACTAACAGGCACACATCAGTAATGAATAGTGGTATCTAACTGTCGTGAAACAGCAAAGGATAATATCCCAGGTAAAAGAGGAAATAAAGGGGCATAGGGGAGAGCGAATTCCAAAACCCATATGTTGTTACAGAAAATGACTAAGAACAAGATGGCTACCCGGTGTCGATATTAACATTAACGCATTTGGGAACCACATCAGGATGGTATGTTATTAATAGGATTGACCCAGCATACAGTGACAGATGAGATTTTAGTGGGGGCCCCTGAATGAAGCTGGCTACTTGGAACGGCTACGTTCCAGTGTTCTATAGGGTTTCCAGCCAGATGTAAGAACAGTCGCTTCTACTCCAGCTGTGAATGCACCAGAACAAGACATATAACTTAGTTGGACTCTAACCTTTTTCGCCGTGCTACGGCTGTTCCTCCGTGAGCTTTTCAGTATCAATGGTTCGGGATAAAACCAGCACCTGCCTTGGTGGAATGTGGTCTGTGGTTTGTAGTACATTTCTCAGGCCCCCTAAGCTGGTAAAGTTTATTTGCTGCTTTAACGATTGTGATTGGCTACACCGTAACAGATCATGCGTCATTTGGTTCCACATAAGTCAGTTGACACCCACATTTTGACGAAGGCGTGGGTTACCATATATTTGACGACAGAACACGGGCAAGTGATCATCCAATTCAGGGAGCACCTATTTTCCGACACTGTAGGACTAGGTTAGTTGAGGTGGCTGCGGGACTTGTAGAATTCGTGCTCACATCATTATCGTTTGAACAGTTGTCCTGGCGCAATTATTATGGTGAGTCCACATCAAGGGGGAGGCACTGAACTCGAGTGTTGCTCTTATTAGAGCTCATTAGCAGCACATAACCTTGGCCTTGCCGGGGTTTGAACTCTGAGCATCTGACATGCGAAGCGATCGTGTTGCTACTACTCCACCAAACGAGAGTGATGTGAGCACTAATTCTACGAATCCCGCAACCACGTACAACTAAACAAAGACTTCAGGTGTTGGTGGTTGCGGGATTTTGCAGAATACATACATGACTCTCGTTTGAACAATCGTCCTCCTGTCTTCACGCAATCATCCTGGTGAGTCCACACCAAAGGGGGGGGAAGCACCGGACTCGAGTTTCGCTCTTATTAGAGCTCATCTGCGGTGCATATCCAATGGCCGTGCCGGAGTCTGAACTCCGCACATCTGACATGCGAAGCGAGCGTGTTACCACTACTCCACCAGCGCACGCTGTACTCATCCGGATTTTTACTTCTGAACAGGCGAGCGTGTTCACGCTTGAGTGATGTGAGCAGAATGCCCGACGCCTCGAACGACGACCCTGTAACATACCTTGGTTGTGTCGATCGATTGGCCCGCCGGTCAGGACTTCCCAGTCAGGTAGCGCCACAGACACTTGAAACCTGCTGGACAGGTTTTGGTTTCAGGTGTTGGTGGTTATGGGATTTTGTAGAATACAGAGATTGTCCAACAGGTTTCGAGCGTACGTGGCGCTACCTGACTGGGAAGTCCTGACAGACGGGCCAATCGATCGACAAACAAGAAAATTACTGGGTCTTCATAAAGGAAACTACTCACAAGGTTGCTGAAAACTCTTCGACAGCCCACGACCGGTTCCGCCCTTCTTGGGGCTCATCAGGTAGGCACAGTCCCCGAGTTTCCGTCAACCTTATGTTCTACTTGAACCCAAATTGAACTGATTTCGACGAATACACTCATTTGCAAATTAATTTGGTTTGGGTCTTCTTTCGAGCAAACTAATTACATCGCCTAAGCGTGAACATGCCCGCCTGTTCAGACGTAAAAGTTCAGTTGCACCCTGCGTGCGCTGGTGGAGTAGTGGCGCTTGTCTAGCATGTCAGATGTCCGGAGTTCAAACCCTGGCACGGCCAAGGATATGCACTGCCGGTGAGCTCTAATAATAGTGAAACTCGAATTCAGTGCTTCCCCCTTTTGTGTGGTCCCACCAGAATAATTGCGCTAGGACAGGAGAACAACTGTTCAAAAGGAGTGATGTGACAACGAGTTGTACGATTAGAGCCTACTCATGGTATATTCCATCAACCTAAAGCGCAGGCTGATTGTCAAGTATCAGCTATTTTAAAGGTGAATTTCGTTTGTTCGTACAATATAATGTGGTATTTTTTTCAGTCCATATCGATTTTAGACAACGCTAGACAAAGTTGAAAATGAACTGAGATTCTGGTGAGGGTGCTTCAAAAACAAGGGAAAATACTATCAGACAGAGAGAAGTGAGGTTAATAATATAATTTAGGATGCCCAACAGCCTAAGCAATTCACTTTGAAGCAAAAACCGAAGGCGACTTTTAAAGTTAGAGTTATCTGATTTGATTTACACTATATTAATATCAGGGGACAAATGCACTCGAATACTGCTGAGTTTCATGCAATGCCACAAAAGCGAGTCCATTTCGAGGGGTCATCGTGGTTTGGGATTAAGCTATGATGTTTGTATTGGCGATTCAAACATTTACTCAATATCAGTTGTCTAGCCTGCCACTGCAACCAGCAATTTGAATGGAGTGTCTGTGAACCTGGGACAAGATGATAAAAAATCAGAATTTTTTGGGAACATCTATATTGGATCCAGGTAAATGTCATCTTAGCTCGCAGCGATTTAACCTCCAAATTGGCCAATAAAGCACAGCTTTCGACGAAAGCCGAATGGGGGTACTTTACCTGCGGCTTTCTTTTGGCCAGAAAAGGTTCGGAATTGAAGCGACAGCCGTCCAGATGGTACCTGATCACAAATCACAAAACGACTACGCGGTCAGGTAGAGACTAAGCAGAATTTAGGGTGAGAAGTAGCCTTATTTTCATAGGTGTTTCTTTTCATCCCATCGAGACCGACTCCAAAAGAACGTACCCGGACCTTCACGTGGAGTTAGGGTATTTTGTAGTTCTGGTTTGTTTACGGCATAGCCAAGTAATTGAGGCATAATCCACAGTACCCTCGTTTAATGAGCTGACTACTTGCATGAGACCAGTGAACTTGTAATAAGCATTAGCTTTTTCCTCGACATTTTTTACAGCTCATGTGAAATACATGCCAGAATTTTGCATGTAGTGCAGAGGAAACCCACTCCCCGATAGCTGTCCCTCCTATCGGCTTCTATTTTCTTTGAGAAGTAGTGTGATTGTGACGTTCCTGAAGTCCTCAAAACAGTTACAGTTTTTCAGATAGCGAATTTTGTGATAAACTTCGCCTCCTAATAGTGGTTTACCAAGTTTGAACACACTGATGGGTAACCCACCTTTTCTGGCAGCAGCCCCAGCTTCCGCCCAGCCAAGTTTCTTCGTAGATAAACTAGATTGGTTTGACATAAGTGAACAGCAGAGCAAGAATATGTTGGGTGGTTTGCTAAGTAGTTTTAAGAAATGTGCCTTCCAAGCAGTTAGTACGCCTTTTGACTCATCCGACTTTTGGCGGTCTAGTTGTCTTTGAGGCGTTGTAGATAATGCGCATTCAATCCGCAGGATTCTTTCAAAGTTACTATTGACCCTTTATAAAACCGTAGATCTAGATTGGATTTCTTGGTTTCTTTCAAAGGGCTGGATTATCTCCTGCCACCTCTGCCTGTTAAAATGGATTCTAGCGTTATAATCATGTGCAAGAAATAGGTGGGACGTGAGTGGGTCTTATCGTTCAAAGTTATTCTTCATTCTCCACCTCTTGATGAGATATCATGCTAACGGACACAGAAAAAAGGGTCAGTGTGATCGAGTCGTTGACGGTCGAAGCCGGCTAACCGTTATCCTTCCACTGTTACATTTTAGTACGCTTAGCTTTTTTTCCATTCACATTCCCGGTCGCTAAGTATCCTATTCCATATTTAGTCAGCTATCTCGTGAACGATAGCGTTTCAGTGCCTCGGCAGTGAGGGATGCATGCTTTTCGAAACT
The DNA here is from genome assembly GCA_004794785.1 of Opisthorchis felineus. Classification (NCBI taxonomy): domain Eukaryota; kingdom Metazoa; phylum Platyhelminthes; class Trematoda; order Opisthorchiida; family Opisthorchiidae; genus Opisthorchis; species Opisthorchis felineus. Next base: position 258,100 of record SJOL01009883.1, read on the forward strand.
GTTGCTTCCATGCCTGTCGAGGTTTGTCCCAACGTTCCTAGTCGGATTTGACACGCCCTCAAGGTCAGTTTTTAATGGCAGATCATTGACGCCATTTTCAAACTACACTGCCATCTAGCTTTTCTGGATCCTTTGCCTCAGTCTTCTAAGCTCTACGCCAAATAATAGGTATATTTCTGAAGGCAGTTCTTCTGGAACCAATGACTCACAAGTTTGACCCAGTTGGATGTGGGGGCTAGCCCAGCTAGAGGGTCAAGAGAATAGAGCAGTAACTTCTAACACCTACCTCTGCTGCGCAATGCAGGTGCATTTTCAATCGTACAGGACTGTTGGTTTTTACAGGTATTTGGACGGTAGGGGATAGTGTGCCTAGCCGTGGCCAGCCACCGAACTATTGAGGTGTGCGGGTCTTTAAGGCCAATCGCTAAACCACTTCTTTTTTTTTTTTTTTTGGGGGGGGGGGGGGTTAGAAAGCGCCATCACTGCATTCATAAACACGAAAGCGCTGGTCACGTGGGAGGAACACACCCATGTCCGCACGCTCCTGCAGCAGTGAGCAGTACGGATTTCTTTCAGACCATGTCACCCTACAGTGGACTGCAGTACAGAGACCAGGGGCTCTTGGGCTGATTGCTTTCCTTTAGTCTTGTCAGTACAGGCAAGCAACTGCAGCCTTTAGGATCATTGCATCTATCAAGCACGCCAACCACCGCAAAGTTACAGTTTTGTCATTTGTATGTAATCGCTGCAAAGTTATGTTCCTTTCTGCTCTTTCTGGTAGAGAAATAGCAGAGATGGTTTTGTCATGGAGGACCCATCCATTATCTTCAGGACAGTGTGGAGGAACTCTAACACAGGCCTCATGTATTAGCAACTTTTGGCTGCTAACAGTAGTACGAAACAATTGCTGTTAGATTGTGTTTTGGCGATCTGACCAACGATGTCGTTGGTTTCACCTAATTACGAACGTAATGCTCACTTTCTCCCTGAGCCACAGAAATGGTGGTTGTTTGTAGACATCTTGACATTTTTTGTGGCGAGCAAGGACTTTATGGAAAACCCATGATTTGGTACGTCTGAATTTTGCATTGTGATTCTAATTCGTTTGCCATTTATTTTCCAAGTTCCTTAGTGGTAGACACCCAAGAAGACAAAACCAAAACGTACTGATTCCCACTTGTTCACTCAATATTTCTGACTGAAATTCGATCCGTCTAACGAAAGTAGACCATGTGATCTCCTTACATTAAATCACACCGGAACCAAATTCCGTAAGGAGTGGTATTTCAGAGACTTTGGTGTTCCTCCACATTCATACTAATATAACCGTCGTATCAGTAACCAAGACGACCTGTTTATACAGCACTCTTGTTTATCACGGAAGCATCGTGTGTCAAAGGTTTACAACACAAAAAGTTGTCATGAATTGGCACTTGTTTTCTTGTCTGTGATTATGATTACTTCGGTCCTGGGGAAGTTTGTTCGGGCAAGTGAAACGCTGAGCATTAAGAATTCATTCCAAAATGCCACACCACTCTATATTATGTGCAGCGTCAAAACTGTCTGACTACACCATTGCTGAATTCCTTACGGATATTTTCAATGAGAGAGAAAGTTTATACATCCATGCATTATACAGACATCCTTGAAATAGCTAAAGGAACTGGTATGCAAACTGGTATCTGATAAAATGGCAGCTGTCTTTATTGACCAACGTTCACAGATCTACGTGTCATGACTTGTATTCACCCTTAGTCATTGTTTTCGTGACTGTTGTATACGTTGAAGTGTGGCTTTCACATGCAACTTGCCAAACTGAATTTTGACGTCATACAAGCAGATCGATAATCAGAAGTCAAAATGTGTGAATTGATGCCCCAGTAGGAGCTAGGTTATTGGATGTATTCTGCGATATTCGCGAGAATGTCTTGAAGAACTGTCGACGGTGTGCCCTGCTAAACTTTTCAAAGGCAGAGCAGAGAAAGAGTTGCTTACGTCAACATGACGGAACACATCATATCATACAGTCCTTAAAACACGAATCGGTTTAATGAATACAAGTACATTTTCCCCGTTTAGCGTAATAGGGATCTTGTCACTTATTTCAACTCGGGCTTAAAAGCTATGGGCTAAGTGTGTTGTGCGTGTGTGAATGAGCGAACGAATTTAGGCTATTTGTCTTTGTAAAAAAAACAGAATTTACGGATCCCGTTTCTCAATTGCTGTGTGTGCGACTCAAAATTCGAAGAGATATGTATCGTTTCAGCATAAGCAATTTTACTGGTTCTCCGATATTTGCTTTGTTTGCCCCCCGTTGGTGAGACCAACTGCTATGAGATCACTATTCATCTGCCCCCAATTAGCCTCTCTAGAGGAGGCAAAGTTCGCGTCACCTTAAAACTCGACTTGGCGCCATTCGGACAAAAGTTTTGAATAAACACCTGTGGTTACTACGTAGCCCCGTTTCGATTAGTTCTGTCCATCCAAGCCTGTAAGGAGCAAGTGATCATTAATGTTCAGCTAACAACGTGGAAAACCGAATGAACAGTATCGTTTTATTTCAAGTAGACAAAATAGTCGGACGAGTTCTAATGTAATGTGTTACACATGCACGTAATTCCCATAGCTTAGGTTGCCGTTGACGGAAATGTTTACGGAAAAGAGTACAGTGTTATCCAGGACACTACTACAGCAGAAACAATAGATGTCATCCTATACGTTCGAAAATTGGAATTTTGTTCCTACCCGCCTGAAAAGTTTCCATAAAGTGCTCAGAACACCGTCAATGAAGTTCAGAAAGAAAGTTGACCACATTATTGAATATCAAAGATCTCTTTAGAGGAAGGGGGATGTTTTCAGTCGATATCGCTCTAGCCTGAAAAGTCCCCCTTAGTCTCGATGGGATGGAGTTACTCCTCATCAAGAGCTTCTTATTAAAAATCATCAGAAGTACATATCTTTGACCATGCATAGATTTGAATCACAGGTACCTGATATGCGAACAGCGAGTTACAACTGAGCTTATGCTTGTCAAAACAGAGAACTTGTTCGCCGTTAGGAGATGTGATTGGTTCTCCTGAACGCACTCTGTTTGAAGGGAATTGCTGTGATGTAATAGTCATACTGGCAGGTCCACTTCGCTGGAGACCACTGCTGAGCAGTGAGCTGAGAGAAAAAGGGGTGAGTTTTTCAAATCCAGAGGGCCTACGTAGTGCGAATGAGAAGAAATGCCTGGAGATGTATTGAAACCTCCTACTTACTGCTTTGGCCTGAGGAATGTAAACTGGATAAATAAGACTTAAAAAGACTGTGGGACCTTCCTCGCATGAAAATAAATAAGCGACCTTGGGATGAAGAGCAACCCCTCGAAATGTCTCAGAGTACATACATTTGTGAGTAACATATATGTATTCAATGGTACGACACTGGACACCGTTAAATAATAATCACATAGGTTGCTAGGTCTGGTATACTACTGATGACTTTTTAGTGGATATTCGTACAAGTTGCTTTCTTACTGTCCCCCGCAACCACTCCATTTATTTCGAGAGTCACAGTCCTCTTGTGCCTAATTAGGGTAATCAGAAGTGAGCGGAGGATAAACAGGATGAAAGCCGCTCTGAGTCGACTGAATCGGACAATAAATAGTCCACCCTACTCCGAGTAAAATCTCATTTTCGAGCTCATGGCTTGGAGTATGCTTTTATTTCCGCTTAAATTTTAAACCAGGGCATCTGATGGTTCTTTGGTCTATGGGCTTGTGCAGTTAGTTGTAGTCGGCAACATAAACCAAAAACTCTCCATGGGGTGACAAATGCGGTCCAGTGGAATGGGAAGGTTTGAACGCATTGATGGACTTAGTGAGTTGGGTGTATAACAATCACCGATAAAGAATGTGGAGAGCATCAGAGGCTATCAGTATTACTGAAAGAAGCAGTGCCCGAATTTAGGCAGTAAACCATAATCCCCAAAAGTACAACCAATTCGCAACAGAGGTTGCACGGTACTATGCAGTCAGAACTGAAGCCAGAACGGATGATGAGTTGTGGTGAGCTATGAGTGGATCCTCCTATTGGCCTCTTATTCTTCGCCATTCATGGCTGAACAAATGACCGCACTACATCTGGAGCCAAAAGGTAACCCAGCCAGGGGAACCAATGGGCTATCTATTTAATACCTTAACTGTACTGTGTTACGCAATTTCCTTCGATTCCCTCTATGAAATTTGTTGACATTGATGGTACCCTTCACAAAAGGCTATCAACCCATATGATCTTAAAATCGGCGTTACGACGAAAACTATCCCAGGCAGTGATTAGAAACTTCTTATTCTTCTACAGTTATCCTTGAACACGAGGCGGTTTATGTGCAGGACATCCATTTGAAGGTGAGAAATTCAGTTGGGATTAAGTTTCTTATCCCGTTAAATAGAAATTGGTCTGAAAACCAATGTGTTTTGCGAATTTCGAGCAATTTAGGATTAAGTAGGACGTACGATTGAAGAAAACTTGGAGGCTGCACCTAAATTGTGAGCCTCGAGAAGGGCGAAATCACTCGTGGGTGGTGGAGGATTTTTAATCAGACTTGAGAGAAATATTTTCCGTTATTTAATTGTGTTTCCCATCACCACAGGTTTTGGTCACTTAAGTTAGGACTGGCTGAGCGGCTCCCCATTCACTATGATGTTCGCGTGGATAAAGTCTCCTTTAGAACACTGTCGTGATGTAAAAAACATCAAGTACCACAAAGACATTTAACCAACAGCTTCTGTATGACGACTTCGTGCAGCTTGCCATACACAAATTCCTAATGAGTGGAACGATGCGCATTCTGAGTAATTTCCGAAATCTGCGGTTCCTTTAAATTGATTTCTAGTTCTTGAATTACCTCCTAAATAAAAGTATGATATGTGCCTGATAAAATCGGTGTCTGGACATGAGAACGAACCAGAAAATATCCTACATTGAGTCATGCGGTGGTCACATGTCCAGCACATGATCAAGTCCATCTTTTGATGGATGTCGCATCAAGCACGTTAGTGGTTAAAGACAGTTAAGTCCGATAGATTTTTTAAATTTAAAGTTAGGATGCTAAAAAATTGCTTTCTTGAGCTAAGAAAGTGACGTGGTCACATCAAGGAACAGGAAGAATGGATTCAATTTAAAGGAAAGAACAGACCGACTAGAGCTGTAAAACGAGTATTTTTTAGTTACAGTTCCATTTCTTCCGGCTTAACGTTGATCTTGGTAGCCTCTGCACATTCAGTTTTGTAACTTAGTGACTCACTTCCTTCATGTTTCCCGTTTAATTGCAAGGCTTTGGAAAACCTCTTTTGACCGCATTTGATGCGAGCAAAGTTAGTAGTAAAATAGATCACAATGTCACTATGTGACTGCAGCAAGACTTGCTTCTCTGTCACAATTAGGGGCGGTTTCGGGCCGCCACCCCATGGTCCTCAACGTAGAGTTAAGCCGATCTGAACAGACACTATGGTGGAAATATTAGTAAAGAACCCCCACAGTAATGCAGGCAACACGATGAAGTTGGTAAATTCGGTGTGTAAGAGGTTGCGAAGCGAGCTGTAGAGAAGTTGAGGTGTAACATTATTTCCATACTTCCAAGCTGCTGTGGGTCAAAGTTCCCATGAGAAGATATAGGGATGGGAGACAAAGGTATATTCACGCGAAATTTATCTTGACACTACAAGAACCACTCTACAGTTTTTATTCTCATCGGAATGAGTCTAATAGTAAAAGGTGTGGGAAGCAAACATCCGCTTCCAAAGTTGTACTGAGCAGTTATTTTTTCACACCGCAATGTTACACAGCGCTGGAACGCCTAAACTGTATCCGCAGTGAAGTCAAAGTCCCTATGACCGATCCACAAGTGAGGCCTAATTGTTTCCAAGCCACTTAAGGTGAATCTGACGAGAAGTTTTGGTAGGGTTAGTTGGTTCGGAATGACTTCAGCCAAGCAAGGACATTTTACTCTGAATGGGACTCATGCTGTGTTTAGGAACTGGATCTTAAACTGTCTCGCTGAATTACTGTAAAACAAAGATCTTTGTCTGGTCTTGATAATGTGATGCGGTCTTCACTATTCCGAGGGTGCTACTGAGAGGTGATGAAGGTGAATGATATTGTGGGACTAGAAACGGCACAACAGCTCCGTCAGACAGGACATGGAGGCCAAAGAAGCGGCCTAAGCAAACTTCCGTTCCAAGGTCGAACAAACGCACGGCAGTATACCAACCTACTGCTCTCTAAACATTTCTGGAGGGGACAATATAGGTTCTGAACAACCTGTAAAGAAACCGTTTCAGGTGTTGAGTAACACCGCATCCTGGGCTAGACTGACGTTATAGCATTCTACGGCGGCAAAATTATTACGAAACGGTTCACGGTATAACGAAGTGCACAGCAAAGGAAGAGACTACCCTTCAGTTATCTGCAAACGAGTGAGTGATATTCTTTAAAATGTATTCTGGAGCTAAGAGAAATGCTTTGTTACGATCACCTCACATAAGGGGACCCCATAAGTGCGAATCGTCACTTATGCTCGAACCACTGGTAACGATGCTGAGCAAGAATATCTTTCCTTGTTTGCAAAGTGCTTTACTTTATGAGAGAAAAGTACTGATACTGCTGTCTAAATGACACATTCTCAAAGCAACTTTGAAGTTGAACTGTTAACGACACTGGCGTTAAGATATCAGCGAGCTCTTCGTGGTTTTGTTTGGCTGGAGAGTGGACGGTAGTACCGCTTAGAATATGTTGCAGTGTTACGCCATATCTTGACGGCTTCCAAGTTCCTTATCAATCTAAAACGGAAGCATATACGAAGCCAACGAATTTCCAGGTATCTAAACGCCTGCGTCAGCCATATCTGCAGGTTTACCTACAGCTCTTGTAAAACTTGCATCAACAGGAATGATAGAACTTCAAAATTCGAGCCTTCTTTCAGAACATAATCAACTTTAGATCAGCTAAACATTTTGTTTTAAGTCACGCAGCAGTTATCTAAGCCAAAATACGAGGTAAAACTGAAGTCTTCGTTCCGAATAATATCGACGTATGGCACACCATAGGCACCTAAGTTCGTCGCCTGTTTATTGACCTGTGGTACATTGATGTACCGTGTGGTGCAAAAAGTATTGATTATCAATATGGTGGTTATTAATCTGATTGCGGATCCTGACAGTTGTCTTGCAAACGTACCAGTCAAGGATGCACCGTCAACGCGGGAACAAATAAGGTCTCCTTCTCTGGTGACGATACTTGTTTAGGGCACTTGCCAAGTTCGACGGACGGCTCAACAGCCGCCTGCTTAACAGGTACTAAACACATTTAGACTATTGAAATTTCTAGGTAGTTGTAGGAAAATTGCTTCTTACTAATCAAAGAAAAGATAGCAGCTCACGAGCCCTTGGGTTCTCTGTTTTCATGCATTCCATGCTTCATGCTTCCATTAAAGTGGAAGGTAACACCGCCATCCTGGTTTGAAAAAAAACGTCTGTAAGACTGAAACCCCCTGGTCCTGTCCCTCGAGGCATTTAAACCTCGACCGAAGAGCCGGTGAGTCCAATGAGAACGTTTCATTGTTATCTGGAATCAGAATAGGTAGATATATCACGTATTTCTGGTGAACCTTTGCAGAAACATTCCGGATTAGAGTCGAAGCATGCAGCCATTCCCTTACATGTCACCGATATGCACCCTGGTTGACTTTTGTTGAGCAGGATACATCAGCACGCATCCTATAGCGATGCTAATGACATCGCGTGATCCAGTGCTCACTGTATCCGCAAATGACGAACTCCCAGATAAACGGCTGATAACTTCTGGAGCTTATTTGCATTTTGTAGTCAAAAGCAGCAAGTGTGTGCGACTGTTCCTTCCAAAGACTCACCGAAACTAAATAAGTGTAACAGGGAGATTTTTATATATATCGATGACGTTTGCTTGTGCTGTGAATACCGTGTTTGCTGTGGTTTCTCTGTGCCACTAAAAACAGTCTAGAACTAATTGCAGTTGATTTTAAAGCTTTGTCTATTTTAAAGTTTTCGCTATAGACGCCAGAGTCACCTCACAGCATGGGTGTTCGTGTGACATTTGATTTCCAGTCTGTGTTTTCTGCGGGCTTCACATGTAATGACTGAACTCACTGCATGTTTGTTGAAATCCCAAAATGTAGGTCAAGTCCTAGCAAAACCTTTAAGCAACTTGGAGCTTCTGAAAAACGAGGTCAAGTCGCACATAACCCGTCTGACTGATGATAAGAATAGCAAATCTGTGCGGTTTTACTCCCTATTTATTAGTCCGTTTGTAATGAGGATAAAATGCGGAATAAAAACAGTTTCAACTGACAGTGGTTAGCAGTTTGCTACATACAACATCTAGCAGGCTCTACTTGCCTGACCATAGATTGACAAAGCATGAATGCGAAAGGCGGTGATTCCATCGTATGGCGATCACTTCGCTGTTGACTGACACTTTCTATCTTAGAAGAGGAATAGTGATAAGCACCTCACACTGTCCGCGAGACTAATTTGACATCTTAACGACTTCAACAAATTTACGCCACAATTTTGTAGGGATTTTTACCGCTTCATAATTACCTGTGAAAGGTTTTGGAGCCCACAAAGTATTTTTTCAAATAGAAAAACTATTGTATTCAGCATTTTTTAGGACATTCTGGCTTGTTATGGCTTAGACAGAAGAGAGTTCTAAGTCTAACGCACACTAAGGTAATTTGTCTTGTTTACTCGGCTTTTCAGAAGGCCTCCAGTATCGACATGCTCTGTTTGCAATTTTCTCTGGCATTTTGTTTAATTTACGTACGTGAACGAACACCGCCAAGTCTGAAACAATTTTGTTGTCAAGATGGTATTAACGAACCCTTTATCACCACAGATAAGCCACGGAAGTGCTACTATTAAGATTGTTTCCTCGTGAAACAATCCGATGTTACCACCGAGAAGTTCAGTAGAGTAATAGATGCTTTAAACAACACCTGATGGCATGGTGAACTCTCCATACACTAAAAGAAGCAAAACAATGAGAGTGTTTTCCTTTCGTTTAAAAAAACGCACTTACAAAGACTTATTGGCTAGTCACTAGGATGAACTGACCTAGCACATCTCAGTCAACGCAAGGCTGTTTCTATAACGAGTTGATGCCTGCAGCTGCTAAACTTTACTTACACATTCTCTCTCGGATTCTCAAGGTAGGCAGTCAGTAATTTCAGGAGGTGTAGAGGTTTGGTTTTTATGCTCAAAGAGTGACTGTAAAGTTCCTGTGACAGAAACATTTGATAGACAAGGTTCCCACGAAGGGGAGGGTATTACTGCGTAACTCGGTACAAATAACACAGTATAGTCGTCACACAGAAACCAAACATGGTCTTTACTGGTTCTTCACGGAGCACTGAATCGCACCACCTTAACTGAAAAATAAAATTGTGAAAAATCTAGGGAAACAAAGGTGCACAATTTTGTCAGAGATCTTCAATAAATGACCATTATCTTGCAGAACCATCAGGATGTTTCAGCAGATGTGGAATGTTGCGTACAAAAACAGGGAAATGATACCAATCAAGATGGGATTATTTGAAATACAGGACACTTACTAAGACAAAACCTGGACTAGCTGCCATTCTTGGATACCTTCGTCCCAGTGCCAGAACAATTTACAAGCCGACGGAAATGAAGTGAATCGATTCACTGTTATCAGTGAAGGGTTCAAAGGATCCTAATTCCATCAGTGAATTGGTGAGCAACTGGTATAAGTTCAACTAATTTAGCTGGGCTCACCAAATGTTATGTGCAATACGGGAAAAATGGATATAATTTTTCTAACGTTACTAAACATCCTGAGTTGCTTTGGTGTGTGACAGATACTCAAAAGTGTATCTTCAACTCTCACTACCGTCATCGGGTTTCCAGAAAGAACACAACTAAGTAACACGGAGCGGTCATTCTTCTTAGTGCGAATCAGGTTTGGTCTGGAGTTCAAACTTGTAAAGATGCCAAAAAACAGTTCCCTTCTTCACTGTTTAAAACCCGTTGAATTCATCTCCTGAGTTTTTGTGGTTCATCATATCAAAAGGGTGCACGACAAACACACTGGTAAGTTATTCCAACTTGTATTCAAAAACTCCTAAATAATAGGAAATTTCGAGCCTGAAAACCTTTTGCTCCAGCCAACGTGTCTCCCGTATTAACAGGATGGAAGCCAAGGAAAAGTCTCTTATCAGACAAGCTGAGGCAGCCAGTTTAGTAAACGAATTATCCTTAAGCACTTCGAGTCGCTGTGGTTGCTGTGATACAGACAAAAGTGATGTCTAATCCTTTTTTACTGAACATCGTCTTGTACGACGCAAAATTCTCTGAATGTGCTCAACCTACGACTCACGAGAACGACTACTTACAACCGACGTGTAGAAAGGGCTTCCGGTTGAATCAAAATTTGTACGCGGGCAGACTGGAGTAGATTAAGTATGTGAACACCATGGAACGTTTACTCAGCTGGAAAGAAAACCTAAAACGGTAAATAATTTATTGCTTGCATAAGTAATCGCTTGCCTATGGTCAGCAATAATACTTAGTGAGTTTCGAACACGTCACACCGCTCATGAGCACAAATCGCCCTCTTCCTAAGAGCCCGCTCTTGAACTGGACCACTTCCCCTTAATGACCACTGGTATTTCCCTGGTAAAATTCTCACAGAAGAGAACACAGTTGGTGTGTCGCTTTATGTGGTTTCTCTAGAGAACACAAACGTACCGGTGAAGGGAGGCACAAGTTTTTCAACTAATCTTTGTTTCTAACGTTATTCTTACTGGGTAGCTCAAACAGTGATGTAGCTGGGGGTTGCAGTATCAAACGATCCGAACACCTGACGTGAGAATACCATAGGTACTGCAGTGTATCCAAGAAAATTCTATGTGTAGGTTATTAGTGCCAAGAATTTACGGTGGATGAAGTCACATGAAGCCTTATTTCTGGAAACATGATGTAAGTATTTCCCGCAGGGTTTTTGCAAAGAACACTCGGTTAGTCTCTACATTACAGTCAACTTCCCCTCCTCTGGGTAATACCGTTCACGTTAAGGCGAAATAACATTGATGTTGTCTCATGATGCCCATTTTCGATATTACACTTGTCAGTCCATAAATGAGGAATTTTACAGTCGAAGATTATCGTACAAAGTGAAGCAGATTGCTTGCTCAAATGACCGGATTCAGGCTCAAAAAAGCTGATCGGGATAAATATATTTCGGATGTGACGTGGGCTTTTCTGTATGCGAGGGTTTTAAACTTGTCCAGATGGCATTTGTGGCTATCAGTGCAGAATGTAACGAGGAAATAATCGTATTCGGCGAAAACTCGAGAGAGCTAGTATAAAGACATTCTTTGTATAAGAATGCATGACCTTATACTTTCTAGTACAATACCGTGGAAGTTGTGTGTCCACCTAAACAATATTTCAACCAGATAAGTCAGGATCGTACGATTAATAAATATACTTTTCTACTACTTCTGTTTGTCCTTGATACAACAGTAACTGAAGTATATTTTATAGGGTTCCTGTTTCAAAAATCGGTCGGGTGGGACCGACACGACGGAGCTCGTATGTCATTAGATCGGTCCAGCCTAAAACACCAACACAAGTTCCCAGATTAGGCGGTTCAGGTTGCATGTTAAAACAGGTATTGTCAGAGAAATTTAAGTGCTAGCTTTTGCTAAAGCCTCACCCTGAAATCGATGGCGCTGACAGGTAAAAAATCAACATCAAATTAACCAACGCAAGAGTAATAGCCATACGATAGCAAATTTCACGATAATAGGCGGTTTATCTGTTTTATCTGAAAGAGTGAACGGCTTATGAGCAGTGGGTGAAGGAATACAGCGTTTAACGGTATTTTTTGGCAAGCCCGTGGGTGACGAAATTAGATGGTGCTCTTGTATTGTAAGTATCTTACCTTCAACCGACCAGGATCAAGACATCTGTTCAAACAGAAATGCCAGATCACTAAGATAAATTGGCCTATTAAATCATTTGGTAAACTTAGAAAATCGATACAGAACAAATCATCAGCAAAGATTAAAATTATTGTCATCAAAGCACCGAATGACGCAATGCACATCTGTAGTGATAATTTAGTTTTTTCTATAGTGCACACTGCTCGAATAATGACCAGAGTTGGAATCCAGTGAAGTCGAGGAAATGTACTGCAGATGTGCACTAAGGAGGGCGGGATTCGACTCAATTTTCAGTGAAACAATGAGGAACACTGCAGCCGGACCAGAATAAATACAACGTAGACGAAAATACAGCTAGTATAATTTCAACAAACGCAAAAACTAACCACAGATAAGGGCGTCCATGATGAGTAAAAGAAGCCTGAGTGATACAAATACAAGTATACTGCCAACACCTGATTGCTACCTGTGCCCTGGTTCATGAAGACCAGAGGTTCCCAGCCGTTCCCCTGCCGACATTGCCTACCAAAAACGCAATAGGTATCCTGCACACCCCTGACTACTGCAATGAAAATTGGATAAAGTCTCTCACAGTTTTCAAACGACAGTTTATCATAAGTGCAGTTTTAAATGAATCTCCTCCACCAAACCACTTACCTAATTACACCCTAGAGCATTCTCACATCTCGTGTTCCCTCAGTAAACCAATCCAGCCACCATAATCTATCGGTCTCTTAAGTTTCAGCGCTTTGTTCTCCTACCCAGTATGACACTTTTGGAATGGACCTAGTTTGTACTACCCGTCTTGCCAACGTCTGCACAGATGGACTTGGATAGGATTTGAAATTTATCGCTGTATCAAGTTTCAATTTAATTTTTACTGCACGCACATATAAACTTGACGCAAGCGGGGCAACTGGAATCTAAAGTTTAGGTTGAAAAGAGCAGGAATATAGAAGGAGTCGCCTGAAGTTCAAATGGTTTAGGTTCATACCTGACCAGTTTGCCCACGTCATTATCGACTGCCTTCTTGAATATCTGGATCTTGTGTAGAGGTGTATGGAAGTGCTAAATGGAGCTAAGGTTAAGTACCGCTCAATGGCTAATGGAAACAGTGGCGGATGAAAACCCCTCTCCCGCCTAACGCATTATTAATGGAGTCATTGGTGAGCCCTTGCAAACAAGCAAGCAAAGCAAGTTATCTTTTGGTATCCTCCATGAACACTGAAGACTTTTGTGTAAACTGACAGGAAATAAGCGAAAATTTCGCAGAATAGACGAAAAGCACTCTGGTAACTACTGGCCTCCAGCTCACCAGTTGATGGTTGAAAACTATCCCAGGGCATGCCAATTCCTCAGTATATGTTTTTTTTGAAGTTTCCCAAACGTACTATATTGCATCACTTCGTCTATTTCTCACTTCGCAAGTTTTTTCAAACAGTTTTCATTCAGAATGCTCCATTTCGTCATAATCGACAACACTTCTAGAAAATGAAATCACGTAAATCACTGCCTTAGATGAAAATGGGAACCACAAAGTTGAATTTTCAGCAGTCATTACCGGGTTTTCCAGTATATCCTGCCCAGTACTACACAGTCACCTGATGGCAACAAATGTATGGGCTTATACCGCTGTCACCTTACACTCAGCATAAATGATTCTAGTAATTTCAAGAAGGCCTCGCTCATTCCAAATATGTCCTCTGGTATTCTAACTTCCATCACTCAAGTTCATTTGCACAGTTGTCGTTGCAGCTAATCTTTATTGAACGTCTGTTCATAAAGGGACCGATGTGAGCCAAGAAAACTGTATTGTACGAAGTGTGATCGTTGATCCAGATACTTCACACCAATTATGAATCTTTGACGGCAAAGAATGCTTGGTTTTTGGATGGCCATTCTGCGTGTTTACACCTTTCTCTCCTAAGCGGGGAACTTCATATAGCTTTGGCATAGTCCGTTTTGCAGCTAAGTTTCGGACGAATGATGTGCTAGAAACAAATGTTCATTAATAGATACAGGCAGGTAGTTGAGCTCACCGGTCTTTGGCTTAATCAGTGGAGTAGATTTTTTTGGAGATCTGAGTTGTTTTGGTAAAACGCTGTGGATCACACAAAGTCCCCTCTTTTTATTAAGACTTATCAGATGAGCATAGATGGAACCCACCAAAACTTGGCTAGACCGGAAATGATATTTCGTAATGTTTCTATTGGGACATGGAAACGAAAGCAAGTGTATTTCTTACGTATGAATGTGTTAGAGTCAGTCTATAGTATTTTTCCGCGTATGCAGTACCCAATTCAGCAGCCGTAAACGGGTCACAAATAGATCTTCCATCCTGAGTGAAGTGAATCTATGGTCCGGTTTGATCCTTGCCGGAAACCATCGCAAAGCTTGCAAACTTCTAGAGAGGTTCGTCAGTTTCTGCTTGGTCGTTGAACACTACCAGTCGGCCACGGGTGGCTACTGCAATTAACTCAAGCCTAGACAGGTAACAACGTCATTCATCTCCCAATCACGCGGTTCACGCAGTTCACGCTCACTAATCTGGTATTGACTGACTCATGTGATAGCTACATTTGAAAGCAATTTGTTCCACACTTTGTAGGTTTGCCGCAAAGTTAGCCACAGGGTTGTCATCTTACGGAGGCTTGCATTTTACTTAAACCTGTATGCTGTTCGGTACCATAACGACTGAGGAGACCAACAAAGTTATTTACCCAAATAACAACACCGAGAGCTTATCACTGAGTTAACTCATTAAAAGTAGATCTTCTGTTCATTCCCACGACAAACTATAGCGGAATTATATGTTTCTACTAAGTCTGAACATAGTCTACTTAGTGAACTTTGTAAAATAACTTCTCTCGATTGACCAGAATTCTGAGTACTGCATAACTAATTCAGTAGTGATACTAGCATCTTCAGCAAGAGCATTTACATTCACTTGAACTGCTCTAGTCTACGGAGACGAAAAGAGACGTGCAACTTAACTTCCGTATTACCGTAGATGAACTTGACCCTCATTAGCCTCAACACATATCCAGTGGCTATACATTTTATTGCAAAGCACGCGCAACGTGTCAACTTTTTTCTAAACCAAGGCCACCAACTGAGCCTGATGAGGATGTTTCATCCGACCAGCCACTACTTGATATCAGGGCTAAAATTAGTTCTCTCTTCCATCACATCTAAGGCACAGTGGACGAAATTCCAGCGATTCTAAACAGGAAACTAGCTATCGGTAGGAACTAAGATGAGTATAACAGCAAAAACTAACAGCTGTACACCACTTTGTGTCATGTACGAATGATCAGCAGGAAGCTTGACTCGTGGGACGCGGAAAACCTGAGTGTGATGAGGTCTGTTCGGCAAATGTGTCCTTGTGGTACGCCAACCGTCAGTCCGTTGTGATCTCCTATGTCGTTCGCACCTTGCGCTTTGTTGGACCTTGAGTAGGCCCAGGATAATCAGGTCGACGTCCTACTACTTGGGCTAATACTTACTTCATGGCGCATGGTAGATCCCTTAGCCGGGTTAACCCGGTTATATAAGCCAAACATATGAGCGGCGATCACCTGAGGCAGGCGCCAACATGTCCAGTTCCATTATAGGATGGATGATGGCTGAAAACACAACACTCCACATTGAATGGACAAACCAAACAGGTGAATGTACATACTGCACACACTACGTAACTGATGTGTCAGGATCCGAGCCATTCCATCGCACCGAATTCACTCAACGTACGCACATGAAATATTGATGCGAGGTCAGTGGACAAATGATGCACTATCAAACGTCTCCGACGATCCCCCGTTGCTGCTACTGTTGTTGTTGCTTCTGCTAAAAAGAATGAAAACGCAGCTAGTTTCACATTTTTATACGACAGGTAAGGAAAAAGCAGAAGTAAAAACTAAATGATCCCACAGTTAAACAGGGGAAAACAGACTTTTGAAAGTGCATCCTTTTCCTTCATAAGGTAGACACTATTCGGTAGCTCTTAAACTTCTCTGCGCTTCAAAAGATCGCGTAGCTAACCAGTGGGTTCCAAATGAAGCCAAACATTACTGTCAAACTTTAAGCCGTAACCTCTGCGGACTGTAAACTGAGTGAATTGCCTAATGTTTTGACTGCTTGCGTTTTCCACAGGTCAAGTCTACTACTCCTAAGCTTTTTCTTTAAGTTGCAGGAGGAGAGTTCTTTGCATGGAACATGCTCATATGGTCAGGTGAGCATCCATTCCATTGTAAAAAATATCCACTTTTTTAATTTGCGTCATTTCAGATATAAGTATTTTCCTAATTCTTCTTGTGTCGCTAAGAATCACAAGCGAAAGACAAACAGTCCCAGTACAGTCACCCCAGTAATGTAGCACAGTTTGAAAAAATGACGTGAGCCTTACCATTAGTGCTATGTACCGTTTCAGACGTAACTGACATTCATTTATTATTCAGTTTCTTACTCACCTAGGGTTGGATTTTGGTTGCAAGGTGATTTCAGATTTCCAGAAAAACTGAGTCACGGAAACTGTGCTCTCTGAGGTGTTTCTTAGATAGAGCTATTTGATGGCAAGGGAATACTGTGTTTGCAGACTTGTCCCGACACCCCTCGACGAACACAGGCGAACAAATTCTGTGAACGACCCCAAGAGGAATATTCCATTAAGGTGTCCTAGACAGAAAAATCAAGGCCGCAAAATCCGGGTTCAACATGAATACAACTCCCCCGAACCAATCTATCGTAGATATTAGTCATCCCCACTAACCAACAAACGGGAACATCAGACTGACACCCAGCACTGATCAATTCGGCTAGTCATAAGAAATCTCACGGATTGGTTCCCTGACTGCCTTAAAACCCGATCAACCTGGTAACTTACTCAGTTGGCCTGACGAAGCTTTTGTGTCAAAAGCGAAACGTTGCCCAACAATAAATCCACCGATTGTTTACCAAACCTCTCTGAAACGATGACTACCCAATCGGTCCCAAACATTTTCCGATTAGTAATGTTCATTATTGAAAAAAAGCTGATAGATTATTGGAGAGGTAACGTTGTCCAACGAAGCTGACCTGGTCACTGATTTTTATGATGAGTGGAAGCATCTACATCGAGGATTGTGATCACTTTTTCACTTTTCTGCAATAAAAATATTTCTGTGGCAAGTCTGAATTTATTCTCGCGAAAATCCGTTAACTTTAATTGACGAAAGGCGTTGCAAACTGGTCCTCAGCGAGCAAGAATAAATGGTTGGGAAGCACTAGCCTTAGTGACTGCGTGGAAAGCATTTCTGTACTATATTAGGAAACTCTGGTCCTTCGTCCAGGTTACAGAGCGACATTTTTCTTCAAGAATAAGTAGCATTCTTTGGAGTACAAACACAATTCCAGTTCGTTTGCTTGTGGATCCCGTAGAGCAGAGAGTAGATGGGGATGGCCAGTTCCGTTTCCTCCAGTCGCTGAAGTTTTCAAACCCGTCTTGATATAGCAGTTATAATTTCTTCCGACACCACTTCCACTTCAGGGTAAGAGCAGGGAGCTTCGCTCAACCAACATTGCTTTTAGCGTGGAAATTACTGCCATATTTAAGCAGGTTTTTTGTTTGCGCCGTCGGGCATTTAGTAACTAAGATAGAAGGCAAGCGTCAAATGCACACCTAAGGCTTAATCGACCTCATGATCTGAAAATGGCGTCTCTGACCCACTCATTCATCCGACCCATAGCTGACGACGATCGATCAGCGCAACATAAAAAGCAATTTGTCAGTGA
Source organism: Opisthorchis felineus (assembly GCA_004794785.1). Lineage (NCBI taxonomy): Eukaryota > Metazoa > Platyhelminthes > Trematoda > Opisthorchiida > Opisthorchiidae > Opisthorchis > Opisthorchis felineus. The sequence goes on from SJOL01009883.1 coordinate 275,851, forward strand.
ACCAATTAAAGAAGAAATTGCCATCACCATTTCATCGTATGACTTAGGTGTATTTCACATGGTTTGTTTACTCTGGACTGTGAAGCACAAGACCAGTACTGCCATTTCGACCAAATTTCCACTGACATGAAGCCTTTATAGCAACTGCGGCGTTAATTTAATTATTACATGATTTTGCCAGATTTGCCCCTTTACCTACATGGGTACGAATAAAAGGTCCCAGTCGGAAAGATGCATCTGCGATGAAGTGGTTCATACCAAATTCATAAAACGGGCTAGTTCTAAGTGCTGTGCACACAGATATGATGACATCCAGTACATACAGCCAGCGGACACTGCACTCCTTTTTTCTCTGAGTGGAGTCAAAATGCCACATAAGCTACTCAATCGGTCAGTGGCAAGCATGTAAAAAAAATTTTTATCTCACTGTGTCGTGGTGTGGGAAACATTACTAGGACTATGAAGTTTTCCTCGGTTTTCTTCCCTTTCATTCAACTTGAGCCATCCACATTTCCATGATAAAAGTTGCCAGCATCATCATTTAATTTTGAGAAAGCCTTTCCTACCAATCTGGAACCCTTGTCAGCAAGCCATGATTACTTGTTTAAAGCGGTTGGGTCGAAATGCAATAAGAATGGTTCCGGATGGGATAAGATTAGCAGTGGAAATGATGGTTCGTCAAATAGGGATGAGGCCAAATCTAATTTCGTACAGACTTAATAATCCAGAGTGAGATGGGGCAGAACCTGAGGAGCTATATGCACACAGATTGAATGGAATGTTCAGTCAATGTTTTTTGTTGATTGTAAATGACCTTGGTTAGCTTCTCTCACGGAAATATGTAGATCCTGCCATCCTAAGTAAAGTTAGATGTGGATCCAGCTAGCATATACCTCCTCACTTTTATTTCAGATAGAAATGTTCTCAAAAGTGTCGCGGGGTACCTTTTGACTAAGTCTGGATAGGATTATCCTGAATGTTTAGTGTTCGGATGTGGAAGAACAAGCAAGTGGAAGAATAGAACGTTTATTTGGAAGCAATTTCACTGAGGATAACATACAGCATTTGGAGAAACCCAGCTCCTGGCCTTATATTCTATCTTTGGGACTATTTAATTAGCTAGTACCAAATATAGTTCAGATTTTACTGGGTAGCTTGCTTGAGCAGCAATATTTTATGTTGATGTATCAAGTTAAAGGGGTCCACATGTTGAAAAATGCTCTGCGCATACAAAATTCAAGGTTTGTAGATCCAAACGCAATCTATTGATCGGTGAATCTTATTATACATGGACCGGTGGTGACGTGTGCTTTACTGAATTTCGCACAACCTCTTGCTACAATTAGCTGGCGGGATGACGGTCGATTCCCAGGATCAGTGATCTGCATATGTCCGTGTCACTGACGAACAGGGCACCGAATAGGGTTAATTATGCAGTGATTTTCTAGATTTTTTTTACCATGCCTAGTTAATTTAAAGATGGGAGATTGGTTTAAAGATTGGTTTACTGGTGACAACAACAGTATAATGAGCCTGGTAGGATGTTAGCAACTGAGGAGCTCATCAGAAAAATTCACCGTTCTAATGTGATAACTGGATAGCATTAGTTTTCACGTGAGGGACGGATGCATGGTCCCTACTGGTGAAGTAAACTTTGGAAGAGGACATGCAGTTTCAACACTGACAAGCAGGCATCTATTGTTACATTTTGGAGAGAGATCCAACTACCTGCTACGTAGGCAGACTGCTAGAATTTGTGCACCTGCTTCGGACAGTCATTTTATAATTGCCTCACAACACTAACGTTAGCAGATACTACACCAACCCATTTCTGTGTGCATTAAGTGGGCAGTCAACAAGTACGACTTTTCACTTGCTTCTCGCGTATGTTTACTCCTAGTTCCATGAAGGACGCTTGCTGTGGTGAGGAAATTTAATCATTAAGCTGAGGCGGATGGCCATTTTTTCGCTTTCTTTTCAAAGACATCCCATCAAATGTCAGCACGCCTACACTATTCTCAAGCTCTCAGGCGGGGTAACATATTCTTCAGGCAGTTTCTTCAGTACGATACATTTCCAGCCAGGTCCATATTGAAGCTTTAGTTACTGTCATGAGATGTAGTGGGAACTTTACCAAATAGTGAACCGGGGCACCCGATTGCAGCAGTCACATCAACGTTTGACTATGATTGACCGAACTATAGCACACTAAACTACAATTCATTCACACCCTAATAACAATATACTTACACACCAAATGTAAGACCAAAAGCTTTAAAAAGCAACAGGCAACAAACGTACAATCCGTATGTTTTGCCACGTTACTTTCAACGCTTTGGTTGAATTTACGCACAGCGTCTGCTTCATATTTCGATTGGTTAACCTAACGGTCAGGGACGGTTGGTCACCACAATGAGATTTTCCGTTTTCTGTAGCCATATTTGATTTTCTGAGTTCAAAGCTGGTTAGTCTGTTCTTTTCCACGTGACTTATTACTTATGAGTAATGCTTGATTTTCATCTTGTGACTATTTCCGGACCACTCGTTGACAAAATACTTGCCCACTCACTTACGTTCATTGAGTTTAGAACTGATCTTGAGTAAACGGACGAATTCGGTTGTACCAAACAGGTAGTCACATTTCAAATGAATGATTAACATGTGTCGGCTTTACTGCGTACTGTGGTCGTATTAGGGTAACTTCTTTGCGGAGAGGGTTGGTATTTCCTGTGACCACTGTATTTTTAGTGGTTCCGGTTGACGCACACAGTCAACGTAAACTACATGTTGAATAATATCATATAGTGATTTCACGTTGGAGTAATTGTACCCATATGACTGACCAGAGTCTTCTGTTTTGCAGGCTTCCTATAAAGGTTTTCAGTTTTTAATTACAGGAATACATCAGAAAGGCCTTTACACCTATTTTTATCAAAAGCATATCTTGTGCTGTTTGGTCATTTACTGACTTTTTTTCAATCATACCATTTTAGATTCACTGCAAAAATTCCCACCATCTCCTTCCGTTTTTCCTTCGCGTAATACTCAGAAGTTTTGTCACGCGAAGACGGTAATTATTTGTTTTTTTCGTGTTTTCATTTCGTGCATTCAGTATAGCACAGTAAAAATGCACCAATAAAAACGGAGCCCTTCTGGTCTACCGTTTGGTGTCATACATTTGCTCAACTGTTCACCGCTCAGGTTACGTCCCCCTTTAACCTACCAGGCAACCTAGAAGGAAGCTGACTTACTGTCTTTGAACGTGAACGTATTCGTACATGAATAACAAAGCAAAACAAGTATAAAATGCCATAGTGCCATGGCATCCTTTTCATTTCTTCTGTAGACTTGATAGGTCGATGTTGAGAGGGGTTACGTCAACTTGTTTGCTTATTTCTGAATACAAACCCAACAAAGTAGGTCAAATACTAATATACTATCCGTTCATCGGTCACCTAAAACTTACGGTCTGAAGTTCCTACCATGCCTAATCATCTAGCCACAAATTTCAAGCTCGGTGTTTCGAAAGCGACTATGCATACCATGTGTGAACAAATCTTAGTAGGGGGCAACAGACACCCTCTTGTGTATGGTTTTCTGTCCATTGTATTTGCTCAGCCCCAATGTTCAAAGCTAAATTCGGTATGACACATGATTATTTGTTTCCCATTCTCTCACAGCGTCTATTTATCCACGCAATACAAACAAGGCAGGAGACAGAATACGATTCATGGCGATAATACATCCTGAAGCAGGAGAGTAGCAGGTTGCTTTTTCAGCCAGCATGGTGCTGTCATCCACAGAAATTATTAACGGGTCTCTTCAGTTTTCCTTGAAACAGGCAAATGATAAATCGGGCATGATTTGCTCAACTTGAATTACGGAATAAAAGACACTCGAAAGTCATTTGTGAAACCAGAGACACATGTTGCACCTACCATATGGCTATCTACTCAGAGAATACAAAGATCCTTGTTCACAGTACGATAGTTACTGACACAAATTAGCACTGACGGTTGAGATAATCCACAGTCACGCGAAAATCGAGAAACGTATAGACTCGCCGGTAGGGTCATGGGCACTAGCCACTGACTAATTACTCCCTATTTCGACTGTTCCTATTCACCATGCCCAACTAACCGCCGGGTGGCAACTTCTTGCGTGAGTTTATGCTTTACAACTTGAAATATCCATAAGGTACCGCGTTGTTAATTTTTCTTTTGATTCAACACCAGTACTTGAAAGAGTGGCAAACGAAGAAATTTGATCATATAACTTCGAAGTTACCACTGAACCCAAATACCTCTCAGTTTTGTCCTCACCCAATCCAGAAAATAGATTCATTCATTTTGGGTAACTTTCGTATAGGGTAGTCCTGAGTTTCTGTCAGCACAGACATGAAGCTGTCTGCCAGTGCGAGACCTGAGCAAGAAGAGGGGGTACCAACGAGACAGCAGAAACCTCATTAGAAAATTGGAGGAACAAACACAAGAAATTCACATATCTTTAAATTTCAAGGGGGCGGAAATCAGTGGAAAGTCTCAGGCGGAAATAGACGAAAACTTGATTAGTTTCTGTGCTTACAGAGAAACAAGTAAGGATACTTATACGTGCTTGCTACCTGCTTGTTTATTTTAGCATCCGAAGTTAGACTGAATGCTCACAATACAGATAGACGCCACCAGGCCGTATGAAACTCTTAAGGATGTCAAAAACGTGCTATCCCTTGTTCGGAATACTGGTCAGATAGGGCAACTAATTACTCAAATATATAGTGCTTCTACAAATAGTTATCCAGTGCTTAGTTCTATATTTATCTGGAACGACTGTTACCAATGAGATCAGTGGTCCAAGGCATTTTGAGGTCGACAAAATCTTCAAATTTTATGATGGTGTCGTCAGACACAATCCTAACGTGGGTACTGTGAACGACTATCTTACTTACCAAAACGTATGAACGTTTTCACACAACGATCTTCATGGTATTCTCCTGCTCAGTATCTGGAGGAAAATGTACTTGCCTTGTCAAAAAATTTGGCCCAGTATTTCTCGGCCATAATACTGGCTAATGAATTATTCAGCAACATGGATGCGGACCCTGCCACCATATTGTGAGCGTCGAACCACTTTCATGCATTACACCTCAACGAACCACACTGAATCCTCACGGTCGATACGGCAGAATGGCACCCAAATTCATTCATTTATGATGGTACCTACTTTTTTAGGCTTCAACTGGGTTTCCACAACGCGATGATACACCATCCTGTGCCTTTCATCTGTCCACCGTGAGACCAGTTTTTGAAGTATATGCTTCCTCGTGTGTAGTACTTCGAATATGCCCCAGATCACTTCATCGCATTTGCATCAGCAGCACTGCTGATATTGTTGTTCAATACTCTGTGAAGACCATGACATCCGACCAATGTTTTTCTTGTTGTGTACCACCATTACCTCCACCACAGACGGACGAAAACAACTTAGTTTAAATTGGCATATAGGACAGCTTAGCGTGAACTACCATATAAGCAAACCAATCGGTTGATCTGATGAAACCCAGGAGGTGGACATATGACATTACGAGAAAGCGAGCCTTTCTGATCGGCTTCCGGGAACACAACAGATGTCAAGATCAAACAGAACGGTATCTTACCTGCAGAAGGACTTAGTAACGACGAAGTTATAAAAGTAGCGAAAACTGTACACGGAATTTCTAGTGTTACGATTATCTAGCCCAAATTGTGCATAGTAGGGAGTGCTTTGGTCACCATGGTTTTCTAAAGATGAGTAGAATATGAAAACCCCACCACACTGTTCAAGTGATCAGATGACTTGACAACTACTCCAGATGCTAAAGTGTGTATGGCCTGACAATACATAACGAGTGAACACGATATCCGTACTAACGGTATCCGCTCTAACCCAATGCCAATCGACGATGTGTTTTACTGGACCTGCTCAAACCCGTGCGGAATCATGGTACTCTTCGGTCCCTAATCGTTCGGATACCTTACCGAGTAAACATCCCTAGCTTCAACCTTGTTTCACTTCAGTGTGGTGTGTTTACCCACGCAGGTCGATCCAGTCGGTCTGCTGACCGTGGAGTAATCAGCAAACGAACGGTAAGGTAACAAATAACTGCATGCTTTTGGTTCCGTGTGTACAGTGTAACTATAACAGTGATGAGGAAACATCTGAATTGTTGCGCATTCCCGTAAATTCACCAGGGTAGTTTGAGTCAGAAAAAATGCAACGGTAGAATGGAAATTGCCAAAGCAACCTCATCTAGGCATCCAGTTCATTTTGACCAGTGAATTCTGTAGGAAACAGTTGAAAAAGGGCAGTGACTTCATAAATGACTTAAAAACGAAGAAAATAATTTGTTTTTGTTGTGTTGTGTTCTTGTTATGTCCTCGTCTCCTAGTATTACCCAATGTGACACCTGGCTGTCAAGACCTCGACCAATCTGGTATACTTTGTGGAAAACAGAAGTCCGTACCGAAAATGGACAAAACTAGAGAATGGTGTCAGATTCGATACCAATGTATGACCATATCTAACTGAAGAACATGACATAATCCACCATCATAGAGTTCAAACTTATTTCTTTCAGTATTTATTTGCAAATTATTCTAGTATGGTAAAGTCTTTCTAATCTAACCTTTCTAAAGGTATGAATGACCTAAACACTTTGATGGAGATGGAAATCAGAAAGCATTATGTGTTGAAACCAGCTTCCACTTAAAGAATAGCGTGGGTTTGAGGCCTGTTATACTACCTGAGTTAGCCAGTCTCATCAATCCAAAGCAGTAAAATCGCAAGGCATAAGCATTAGCAGCTTTGCATGCATTGCACCTTGAGTGAAAACAATCTATCAATTCGGCGTTTTCAGCTTAGTTCATTTCTCATGTTCAAATAACCCAGAAAATTCCACTACTGGATTTCTATTTCCGGTGAAAGAGATGGTCGGACAACTAGCTAGCCAGACACGCTATTAAGTTTACGTACAACACGCATAACGTATGCTGCTTTATCAAGTTTTAATTTCGCTGGGTCCGCGCCTCATCGGTTTACGGCGTGTGCTAGATTTCAGCCACTAATTTGCTAACATGTGTCACAAGACAGTCTTAGCATGTCTGCCATGGTTTTCTGATCAATGTCGTTGGTAGTGTACGAGGTACTGTATGGAGATGGGGATGTGATCGACTGACCAGAATGTCTTCGAGAAATGACTATTATTTATCCTAATAGCTGATGTGGATACAAATCACAGGATTCCCACAGTCATTCATAAGTAAGTAGCATTAAAGTATCTGTGGCTATCCCACCACGAATTCTTGACAGGTGAGTTATCTATAGGTAAGGTTGGGTTGTATATATAAATCAAATGTACAGATGCTAACTTATTCAGACAAGCTCGTTAGAGCGCACACGGCAGGGACTGGTTAAATAATAACCAGTCACCATAGACAAGCCGCCCAATAAAAGTAGGAAAACCTGAACGACTAGATGCAGACTACAACTAATTTAGGATGCAAATTACATCCGATTAGTTTGAAAGACTATCAGCAGGGTCAGATTCCTGAAAGCAACCACTGAATGCCCGAAATCTACTGAAACCCTCAACTCCACTAGATGCTGACGTCAGACAACGCCCACTCAATATGCAGCGCGTCACAGCCTCGTACCAAAGCCAGACAGCGTGCGTCAGCATTGGACCAAGTTCAGACAGTGTCCCACCAATAATTAGCTTGAAGCCGTTGTACTTTTCGCACTCGCACTCGCTTGTTCGGAATAAAGCTGTTGTGTTCCCTTCTGTGAGTCTTTTTCCGGCACTAGGCACTGGAGCGGTGTCAGCGGCAGATTTAACAAAGACAGTTTCGTCGCAAGCTTGTCTGAAGATTCAGAAATACTACCTCCGAATAGACGAAGGTTCGGAGTGGTATAATTGCCATTAAGTGGTCCGGGTTCGATGACATTTGAACTCAGTAACCCATTAAGTCATGATGCAGGATGCAAATGCAGCATCCACAAATACTTTCTTAAGTCAGCGAATAGAGGTCTGAGAAACATATTCTGCAGGTCTCCATACTAGAGGGTTGGAATGCGTGTGGTATTTTGATCCTTAATGATTGATAACACCCCAACTCCCGCTGCGCACGATACTTCAAACAGCGATTCATTTGGCAACCTGCTACCTCCAATCCGGAATCCTGACCTTCAGCAGAAACATGGACCGTGAACATGGAGCAGCCCTCAACCTCAGAAGTGTCCGAGTGTATTTCTCTACTCAAGCGTTATCGTGCAGCTGGTCCTGAGAACCTTCCGCCTTCTCTGTTCAAGCATGGTGGTGAGCTTCTCAACTAGTGCCTGTCTAGCCAATTTAGGTCTGCCTGGGAGAAAGAGACCGTCCCAGACAACGCAGGCGAAGAGATAATTGTAACCCTTTTCAAAAAGGGTACTCGCAGTGAATGTAGTGACCACAGAGGTGTTAGTTTAACTCCTGTTATGACAACGCTTTTGGCGTCACTAATTTTTCGTCGTCTTACGGTGGCACGCGAAACCTTGATCCGTGAGAATCAAACGGGATTTCGACCGGGTAGGGGCTGCGTTGACCACATCTTCACACTCCGTCAGGTGTGAGAGCAACGCCACATGTACAGATGACCCACAATCCTGGTATTCCTGGACTTCAAGGGTGCGTTTGATTCTGTCGATCGGTCAGTGCTGTTAACTACCTTGCTCAACAGGGTATTCCCCAGAATTTTGTGAACATAATCCGATCCCCATATTCACATACTTCTGAGCGTGCGAGAGTGTATGGTGAGCTTTCCAAAAGCTTCCCTACAAAAGTGGTGTTCGACAAGGATATACACTCTCACCATTCTTGTCCAACTTCATCATTGATGAAATAATGCGGCAAACGCTGAATGGTCTTCAAAACCCCGGTACTCAAGTTATTTCTGGTGAGGACCTTGTCGATCTGGAGTACGCAGATGACATTGCCCTCATCTTTGAACATCAAAGTGAAGCACAAGCCCTGTTGAATAGACTGATTACCTTCATACCATCTTTCGGCATAAGCCTGGCACCTTCACAATGTAGTTATGCTTCAAAACGTACAGTCCCTGAACATACCAATAACAAGTCAAGGAGAATCACCGAAGGTTGTTGATGGACGTTTACATTCATTTCTGAAACTGGGATATATGGTCCAAACATAGTAAGTGAGTCTTCGGCACCCTCGTGACCTAGGCGCTAGCCACTGCGGACTTCAGGTGACTCTGTGGCTGTTGTAGACGGCAACGTCGTTTGTGTCACTTATGGCGTCAGAATAAATTCTGCTGAAGCTAGAGAACCATACGACGCAACTGTGAAAGCGATTGGGGAACTTCGCTCCTTTGGCCTGAAGACCTCAAATCCCCAGTGCCTTCGTAGCATGGCGGGTAATGCATCAGGGAGGACTTGACAATGTGTAGAAGCAAATACCAGGTTACCGTGTTCAGGCTATGTAGTGCAGATGTCCATCAAATTGTTGTACTGGCTGAATTGTTGTTCAGCTTGGTTTACTAGTTTGGTGCCGACTACCCAACACACCAGCTACCACACAGGAAACACTGACACGGATCCGGATTAGGGGCGCTTGTGCGACTAAGTGACGAAACTTGACACGGCGTGCATTGTGTGAGCGAAGGATCAACTGCCGATAACCGGTTTGAAACAGCCTGTAGATGTCAATAAAGGTGAATGCACACACACAGACTGTCCACATGAGCAGTGTGCTTAGCGGGCTACTGAATCTCTCCCTCTGAAAAAAGTAGCGTTTCGATGCAGCCATAAAGTTCCTAGGGCAGCCAAGGCTGCAATCCATAATCCATGAAATACTGCATAAGCGAGGGATTAAAAAACGCATCTGTGTTTGACGGATTTCAGGACGAAACAAATCATTGCATGTCAGTGACTGTATCTGTTTGCCTTCTGGAGATGTCCAATGAATTTTGATTTGTAGGTTGCTCTGTACCATCTTACGCAATAGCAGACTGTCACATAGCCTCATGTGAGTATTCTGCAAGAACTCATGCTGCTCCGCTGCTTGCATCTCCGGGCACTCCGATTTCTGGTATCAGATCACCATCCTGTCTTCGTGCTCCGGTCCTGCACTGACAGTGCGTATCACATCTACTGTTCAGGAAGCCTTTGCCTTTGTCTGGATATAATCCAGAATCAACTGATGGGTCTGTTGCATTAGTCGCAGCTGTGTCTGAAAAACCGTAATATTTTCCCAACGAGTTGCTTAAATATCCCCGTTAGCCACTTTGTGTACTGTTAGTAGGCTGCTGAGCTGTCTGAATAGTTCGGAGAGAAAGACCAACAAACCTGGCTGGGAGACTGGTGTATGAAGCTGTGACAAGTTTGACAGCCATGACCCAAACAAAACACGTAGATCAATAGAAACAACGATGAAGCTCATACATGAGCATGATTGACGTAGACACGATTCTACATCCGAGGAACACAGAGGCACATAAACACACATGTGCCTCACACCAGTATAGGCAGCTGTTATACCGATATACATTAATCTTCTGTTAAACCGCCTAAAAATGTGTCTATGGAACAGTCTTCTATACTCTGCAAACGTTCGCTGTAAACTTGTAATTTTACTGGCCGTGTGGTGTAACCAGACGCACTGCACTATGTGCTGCCAGGAGGTGCGCTTGATAACACCCAGTCAGGTGATTTTATTTTGTCTGATATGTAATTTACGTCATCGTACCATCGGGAATGACGTTACCACAGAAAAGAAATTTCACCAGCTAAGGTGGAACAAGCTTCGCAAGGCTTCTAAAAATTAGTCGCCGAAGTGGAGGTTTGAGGTTTTGTTTTATAACTGGTATAAGGCATTTGGGATTTTGAGTTAGGGAATTTGAAGAGAATGATCAGTGGCATTAGTTGTCCTAATCTACTATGATCCGTTAATGCTCACAGTTCAAATTACAGACCGCTAAGGCTGGTCGCTAAATTGACATACTTCTCAGAGAAGTTACTGTAAGATCCGGGGGGTTATGGATCTCACAGGACGATTGAGGCTATTAGATTATACGCAGTTCGTAGCCAGTAGGCAGTAGGAGCAGACAGACGTGGGCAGCATATGATGTATTGAGGACTGACAGGAACTGGTTCTACAGACAAACGGGTTAGTAAGCATCGTGAATTAAGCAAACGTACAATCAATAATGACGCAATCGGTAGGAGCGGAAAATAGTCACTGAAGCAGCATGGATTTCTAGGAGCAACAACAAGTAAGCACCAAACGATGTACAAACATACATATACGGGCAGTCTGTCAGTGTGAGTTGGCCGTATAGAGAGATAACGGCGCAGAAAATCAGTACGTTTGGGATGTAAGGGACTGTCTTTCGGTTGGCGGCGGGACGCGGTAGCTTGTGCCACGTGACAAGTCAGATTGCGCGGTTTTGCCCGTTTAAAACAAATCTCACCAAAGGCTATCTGGCAGGTGCGGTGCATGGGTGATACAAAAAATGGACCCGTCTGGGTGTCAGGTTGGTGTAGTGGTCAGCGTGTTCGCCTACCGTTCGGGAGCTCTGGGTTCGACAACCGGTCGGCTCGCTTTTCCGTCGGAGTGGACGCTCGAAAATAGGCACAACTGAAACGAACTTGCAAGTACTAACGGACAGGAAACGAAGCACGACATCAGTTACTAAGGCATAAGCAGACCTTAAGCAGGGGCGAAACAGGGGGAAAACGAGCAGCAAGGAAACAAACGGCATCATAATAAACGGGCGTGAGTCACGCTATTCATGAGTAGTCGGATTACAAAGGAAAATTATCGCTGTTCACCATTGATTCACAGGGGGAATCAACAGTTACAGAACACACCTATTCGCATGGAGGCATCGACCAACCCCTGGAAAAGACAATCGAAGAAAGGCCCCTTAGCTAAGAAGTTCACGTGGGTGTTGTCCGTCAACTACTACATAATATGTGGTTCTCAGAAGAAGTGCCCCCCCAAGTGTAGAAAAAGTGTAGCTTTTACCGTGGTGGTGGCGTTTATAGAAGCTGATTAATACCAGTGTTTGTGACGGGTCTACAGATGAAGCAAGGTCACCGTTTGGCCTTAAAGCTTCATGGGGCACTGTGCTAATGCTAGAACACAAAGTGGTACGTGTTCAGCTATGCGTTCTGATAGAGCCCCGTCCGCCCTGCCGATGTAAGCACTCCACAATCGCAAGGGGACTGGTGAACTATGTACGCGGAAAAGAAGTCCAACAAACTACGGTCTAGTTCTCTAAGAACAAGTTTCCAAGTAGTCTGGATTATGAGGATCTCTGATGGGCTGAATACTCGCCTTGGGGCCAAATTCAACTCTTGTCTTATGTTATTTACCGAAAGATCTCTTTTGGGCTGCAGAACTAGCCATATATCCTTCCTTTCCGCCTTGTGTACTGCAGTTCATGGAGGACGAATAGCGCTGTGTGTGCCGATGAAGCGTTCAGAATTGCCCTTAACAATCAACGTCTCTCAAAAATGCCTCTTGCTCCTCTACCTTATTCGCATTATCCATTCGTCTAGCTCTGTAAAACAGAACTTTGACCAGGCCTCACTTGCAAACCATCGGTGCAAAGCTGTAAAAATGCAGGTGTTATCCTTTTCACGTAGGCTTACGAAGCACAAACTGTTAGGGGGACACATCGACACGCCCACTCACAAGTATGCCTCAAAGGAGTAAACTGCTTTTTGACCCCTGTTCTCAGGATACATGTGGGTTTATATGAATGCATTTCAGGACATACATAAATTATCAAAAGACTCAGTAGCAACGGTAACAAGATCATCGTACAAATATTAAGGACCGAGAAATACTGCCTAAAATTTCTCTGTCGAGTATCCAAAGGAAAATTTCTGATATTGGGGAGGCCTAGAGAACCATCCATCGCGACACCATCCATCTCTTTATACAGGCCATCTTCAAACTCGAATTGGACATTTTCCTTAGCCTGCAAAACCATGACCCCCAGACACACAACAGGTAGACACATTAAAACTTCACCCTGGAATGCAAGTGAATTGACATCAATAGGAAACAGCTTCTCGGAACACCTCGGAATGCCTCGCGGGTTATGGACAAGCTTGAAAGAGTCCCTCAGGCACTGTGTGGATAAATGTTTGTGAATAGGGTCTGGGATGTTCACAGGCCAACAGGCAACTTTGTGTGGGACCATGTTTTCACATACACAATAGGTCGTACACGAATGTCTTCTTTGGGTATCTTATGTGATATTTTCATACCTCCAGCTCAAACATCAGTTCATATATTTGTGCCGGGCCTCATAAATACATCCGTCGAGCTGAAAAACGGGCACTTCCTTGTGGTTTGTTTTCCGACCAGCTCCTTGGTACCGACAGCAATATCCACTCTAAAGCTTTGATCACCTACGAGAACCATAAGCATTTTCTCTAGATGGTCCTCTATTTTATCACGAGTACACTTGAAAAAATGCTGAGTCGAAGGAACACCAAATTATTCATTCGTCGTATTTCTCTTATCCTTTTGTAATGATCCATGCTCAGGCAATTCTTGTGAGTAGGCATGCTGATGTGTCCCTCTAACAGCTGGTGCTTCGTAAGCCTACAAGGAAAGGATAAGGTTTACAGTTTTGCAGCTTTGCACCGATAGCTGCTGTAGCGAAGGCTGCTGAAACCCTGTTTGGCATGGCTAGGCGAATCTGAAACACCATACTGCTTGATGAAGCACCAACCTCAAACCTATGAACCAAATCCATGGTGATACTCGCTGAGCTGGTAGCAGACGGTCCCGGTGTAAGAAAAGGTGTGTGAGAAGCACTCACCATGTTGGTATGCCGTTAAGCGGTCATTTGCAGGAATTAATTGATTGAGCCTGTGGGTTGCATGTATTCAACCACCTTGTACTTTGGAATGAGGATATGTATCAGCCAACAATGATGTGAGATTGTCTAGTAGTAAGACAATAAAGAGGCCATACCGCAAAAGTGTGACGTCTCAAAGTACATTCCCTCATGTGGTTGGGAACAAGAAAGTACTGTGCTTGAGTGTGATAAGATATGGATGCCAGGTATAGCATTTAGTTGATGTAGAGATGCTTTTACGTTCATTTACACGCTGGTCTACAAATCTGGATGAGGCAAGCGCAAGAAATAAGACATTCTTACCCCTCTATGAGAAAAAATAGGACGGCCTGCAATGAATCAAAACCAATACAGGATGTTACTTAAAGCTGTGAGCAGCATAACGTAGGGCGAAGGGTTTTGGTATGAGTAACTTAGAGTCAGTGGTCTGCTACTATATAAGGCTGTAAAACTACAGCAAGCATCCAATAAGCGGAACCATGTTGGCTGCTCAGTACTGGTTTAGGCAGCATACTGACCAGTGAACAAATTCTGATGACTAATTGCATGACAAAAATCAGTGGTAAGGTACAGCAGTAGTCTTGACGTCTTTGTACTTCCCAATAAAAGAGCTGGGCCTGTGATCTTCCAGCAGGGGAACGGCCTGACACATTGGGCCCATACAACAAAATCTTTACATTTATTCCGGAGTAGTCAGGTCAGCAATCCTCCAATTCACAGCCCGGATGTAAGACGTAATGACGACATTTGGAACCTAAAGTGGAAGAGATATTATTATATTTGATGCTGGGGATACTCTATTTCAAGATATAGAAACACGTTTCGGGTAATCCATCGGAGACACGTCCAATCCAATTACGCCAGTTTTCAACGCTAGATATGAGTGCGCATCTAAATCAGCTGTGGTACTTTGCAATCCGAGAGCACCTTGCGTGGCAACCAACCTTCTCAGCAGATTCATCTGGGATTTAGACATAAGATCATGGGTCTGATGTTTATAATAAGCTATCCTAAATTTCACAGATATCGATATATTCAAGAAAATTAGAGTGGCTTTATTAGCAACTCGCCCAGAATTTTATGCCAGCACAGTAGCAGTTCACAATCCAACATCAGTATGCCATCATCTGTTCCATCTACATGCTGCTGTAAGACTTACTGCTTTTTTGATCCTCTTCAATAGATTTTTCGCTGTTATTCACCACCGTATCACTTTTTTGGTGACTACAGGAGATGTGCTTAAATAGTTATAAACTGAGAATCGAACATTTAAATCCAACCGATAAAATTCTGGGGTCCCTTTCCGACTTTTAGAGATTGATTGTGTTCAGGATGCCTTTATCCACTCATTAAAAATCACCACGCCAAGGCGTTTAACCCCAAGTTATGTCACCGCTTGTCCCGCATAGCTCTGAACTCTGTTGTCCTTAAGTGGGATTCATCGACCGGCCACTCTCAGCGAGTGAGTCAGGTCTAAATAGTTAATCATTGTTAAGGATATCGTTTCCGTTCTTTTTCATTTTGTGGCAGACGTTTTTATGAAATGAATTTATCCTTTCTTTGACTTGTCTCACACGAGCTGCTTTAGCTCGACGGATTCTCCAGCTTTCAAACCTTTTCTACTATAAAGCCTAAAACATTCTTTTTACCCAGTTTTACAGAAGTCATTATCTAAAAATTAATCGAACACTTTTATTGTTATTTAAACTCACGCTTCCTACATCTTTTACTGGTCCGTACATTGAGAAGCACTTTTCATGAGGTCAGTCAGCTGCTTACTTTGAGCATCTTTGTCCTAGTTCATTTTGCGAGTGGTCATATGCGTTCTAATAGTGATCAGAGTCACTTGTGTTACCTACAAATCAACAGTAATTCGCCGGTCGCTTGCCAAAGCCATAACTTCAGATCACTACTTGTTTTACGTATTTCCCCTAGATGCAAATATTTCGCTGTCACTCGAATTCGTCAAACTCATACTAGGGTATATTATATGACCTCAGGGTCTCACTCTAGATAAGCGTAATGAGTTGAAGAAGGATTCGGACCGGCAGTCTGAGGTCCGCTCATAGTCCATGCACAAATGAAATGCGCGTCTTGTAGAGAGCAGTTGGTATATCACATAAGGAATATAACACCACCATCATTGACATCGACGCCGATGTGATGAAATTGGTGATTTATTGCCACACAACCCTCTTCAATTAATAGAGGAAAAAACTGAAAGCAAATGCCGACTGGTGCTAGCCCGTCACGAAAACCCAGGTTACCTACACTACCAAACATTCACACAGGCTGTCTGAAAAAGAAAGGAAATCACAGACCTCTGTTAGATCCCCTATTGGCCATATCTGGCAATGTCTCTACCTAAATACAGGGAGGATTACATCGGTTTCATCATGGAAACTATACTTCACTCAAGCTTTTGGTATTCCCTTTCATGTTTTCCGGTTACTTGGTCCTTGGTTGTAATGGGACTAATTCTCATGCCCCACCGAATACCACTTTCTTGACCACCCCCTTGCGAGCTTTTTGCTACTATTTCAGTTTCAGTTCTGAAACATGACCTTAACGAGCCTGTGATCTTCAAAGGGTAAGTCCCGTGACCATTGAGCAACACACTCGTTACTGACGCACGCCACAAATGGGTCTCTTTTACACGTCGTAAATGGTTCAGACTGACAAGCACAATTTTGAACCCCAAGATTCGCCGAGGAGTTTCATCCGTTGCATTACCACGAATGCAAGTTCCTAGTACAAGAACATCACAGAGTGCACGTAACCTTTCGTTATAGATGATGATGTGAAAACTGTCCCATTGCTCCAATCAATTCAACCAATCTGCCTACAGGACTTTGATCTCTTGGCGAACAGTTAGGCGGTGAAGATTTCAGGTGCCTCCAAAGCTGTTCACCCATGTATGAGTGAACGCGCCTTAAGCAACACAAGTACCCAAATGACTTTCGAAATCCCGAGGTCGGCAGGGGGATTGAATAGTAAAGATTCAGGCATAGTGTGTGCGAGTCTTGACTGTGCTAGCGCTTACCGCACCCTGAAGAGCATTTAGCATTGTTTGTCCTTTCCTCGGTTGTTGGTCTTTACACGCGTGTTTCCATACCAAAAATTCTTACATACGTTGGGATTCATCTTGTCTGACTGAAACAGGTGGTGGCATGACTTCGAATAAGACGTTTCTCTCTTTTATCTCATATTCTCCCGTAACTCTTTCACTTTCACCGCTCGCATTCACTTTTTATGTCTGTGACCATGCTCTTCAAAAATAAACGGTAAATAATATAATACAGTATAACATATTATAATGTAATATAAATGTAACACATAACATAACATATAATATAATGGAAAGTAGGACTAATCTGGTCTTGTGTGGGTTCTCATCATCGAGAAGAATGACCTATCATCACATCGATGGCTAAACCTAGGTTTATTAACATTTCTAGTAAGATTACACCGTTTTACCTTTTCCTAAAAAACGTTCAGTGCAATCGGAAACTTGACGGATGCCTTGACGCCATCCCAAACAATTCAAACTGTTCTGGATTCTGGACAACATGTGTTAAATTCTCGCTGGTTGAAAAATCAGTTCCGCTGATAGTTTGTTTTTGGCCATACTAAAGCTTTCTGACAGACTGCTTCATGTGGGAAAATGGTATGCTGCGTGTGGGAAGACAAAGGATTGCGTCAGCCGAATTTAATCGCCTTTGGTTTCGGTTTACCAGCCAGCCCACGTGAAATGTATCTTCGACTCTATTCCGCATGAGCTCACCCACCCACACATTTGCCTCCCCGGTGTCGTGTAGATGGTTGGCTGGTTCGTTCGTTCTTTTCTGTCCACGCATTTTATTGATTATTGACGGAGGAGCGGGAAAAGTTATCGGTACATTATTTTCTTGCTTAACCGTGATCGCTGACGATTTTCGTTAGACCTCACTGCTGTACAGCTGATATGGTCATTACACTTTCAGCCGCTGGGATCAATTATTATGCAACATCTCATCTCGCAGAGGACGGCATCTCATTTATTTGCGGTCCCTAACTCACTAGTGAAAGGTGCTTACCTTTGAAATTCTCTTAAATATAACCAGATTCATGTATTCAGCAGCTGTACATTCAAACTGAGTGGCACAAGATAGGATCCAGCCATACAATCATCGATTACGATAGTAAAATCTGGATCTGACTCTTGAACGCGAATCCCGAATGGTTTAATAAATCACCTGTTCCCAGAATGCCGGATTCGTTGTCGGTAGAACTAATCCCAGAAATATCACTCTTAACATTGCCAGCAATGATAGCCCTGTCAAGGAGACCGGCGTCGCAATGGAGTAATGGTTGAAACATGTATTCTTTGAAATATTATTTGAGATACCTAGTGAGCGTACAGAAGCAGAACTTCGAAATACAATGATAAGAAAACGTTGGGGATTTGTGCACTTCAGACAAATACCGTAAGTGGTATAAAGGATATGACAAATGCCTCTCTTCTTCCGAAGAGTGCGGAAGCCACCGATGTCAGAGAGTATCTGGTATTTTCCGTTCAGCTCAAGTAGAACCCAATAAAAAATTTTGCGAGGACCGTTGACAATGAAAAAACAAGCAGAAATATTATGTAAGAAAGTATTTTCGTCAAGGCTAAGGTCTCGTGAATCTACTGATGGTTAGTCCTTGGTCAACATTGGGTTGAGTCAAGCTATGAGCATAAAGACGCAACCTATATGCCTTTGGTCGTGGTTTATCGGACACCAGTGCTATTAAAATCTTCCCTCTTGCAAACTGTGTTCTCATGAGTTTATCAATTTCTCTCCGTATACTGGAGATGACTCCCTTCAATGTTGGAAATGGTAACGAAGTCGAGATGAACGGTATTCTATTAAATGGAAAAAGTTTGGAACTGATTGAGGAGTCATCGTTTCATAAGGGCTTAGTAAACATTTGGTAGTTCTTAACTGGGCAAATTTTAGCTTTTAACACAAAAGCTTCATCAGGCAAAATGAGCAGGTCACCAATTTGGCCATGTTTTAAAGCAGAGGGAGAACCAATCAGTAAGACTTCTTCAGATTAGCACACTGGATCAGTGTTGAATGTTAATTAAAGGGTCTTGTCGGTTAGTGTGGTTGCCTAAATCTTGTGCTGATGTGTTGGGGAGTTTCAAATTAGTTCTGATCGGGTTTGGTTCCTTAATCTTCAAATTCAAGGCGCTTCATTTGATGATTCACCTTGGGTGCCACTGGTAGTTTGTCTTCGTGGGCTTGTGAGTGCTACGGCATTTTGGTTGGGGGGCGGGAGCTGGGTGAGATTAAGTGCAATTCAGATCTAAGTTACTTGTGTTGATGTCTCCTCATTCTGATAACCGCACAACAACACGTGTCAGCTCGGCTGATCCAAGACCGTTCTCCACACGCTTGCCAGTTCTGCACCTTCTATCCTATTTACACTGGGATACTTGGCGGCTTTCACTGTCTCAGGCTTCAGTCTCTGTGGTGTGGACCGTAGTCCTCGCCTCAAAACCTTAACATTCTCTGAATCTATTTTGTGTCTCGTGTCAAGTGCATGTTCCATCATTGCCGAGTCTTTCAGTAACACTGGATATTCATCGGCATTCCTCGGTGGCCTGTTTATTTTTCTCCTGTGCTCTCGTATTCTGGTGTGAAGTTCCCTGACGGTCTGTCCTATTTTAACCTTAGTGCAATCGTTACACTTAATTTTGTAGACACAGTCCCTGGTTCTGTTTGCCGGGAGGCTATCTTTCAACTGCATCGGTGCAGAGCGCAGCGTGTTCCCCTTCAGGAAAGCCACTCTTATGTTAGCCGTGTTTAGAATCCTTCGAATGACATCCGATGTCCTTGGTCCATATGGAATAAAGGCAGTACCAATCCATTCCCTGTTGGGTTTCGCCACCGGTACCAACATCCTTCGCAATTGACACCTAATCGAACTAGTTGGATATTCACCACCCCGAAGTTTGATCTTTTCTTCACTTTGGGCCGCTGTCCGATCAACTTCTTCTATGCATAGGGTCTAAACACGCCTAAACATTGATGAGGCAATACTAGTGAATACTGAATTCGGATATGCAGATGAGTAGTTCAAAATTGTCCCAGTGTCAGTTGGCTTCTCGTACACTGTGGTCTTTAGTCCCCCCGACCTTGTGCGTCATGCAGTCCAAGAAACTCAGTGTACTCGAAGTTGACTCTGTCTCCATACTAAATTTGATGTGTGGATTCAGTTCATTCAGATAGTTCTAAAACTCACTAATGTTTTCTCGTTTCATCATGACGAATGTGTCATCTACGTAGCGCCAGAATATCTTGGGAGGGTACGGGAATCCGGCTAAATCTTTATGTTCAAAATCAACTTGTATATTTATGAAACCTAAGGTTCGGTTGCACATTCATCATTCAATCACTTGCAATTAACTGATAGAAGCGCCGCTCTTCCACAACAATAACGGTAGTTTGGACCCTAAACTTACCGCTCACAGAGGGGACATTCAGGAGCACGCATGTTATTTTATCCGTTATTTTAAGTAAACAGTCTGTCAATGAGGTGACGCCATCTTTTTCTCAACGAATGTGTTTTTTTCACATGCTGGTTGTACCGGAGTTCCAAAAATAAAACTTTACTGTGGTTGAACAAAATCTCTCAGGCTGTGAACTGGAGTTTCACGTCACTATAGCCTAGGTTTTGCCAACTACACGATCCACTTGACTCAGATAGCACGCGATTTAGGAAATGCACATATTTTCAAACCATTTCTTCAGTTATCCAGTCAAATAGCTCGAAGCCCTTTAAATTGCTCTTTGTTTTCGAGGTACAACAAGTATAACAAAAAAGTTTGACGTCTGAATTCGGGTATGCTCACCATTGAGTGGACCTCACTGACCCGAACGGCCTTCACTATGACCATAACCTAACTTCAGGGCAAGATCGGTTGTGCAAGTCTATTACATGAGACAGGTCCCAAGACTTGAGGACAGACCAATGAACTGCGCAACGCCAGCACACATAGGCATCGACATGACCTGCGTTCATAGGTAGCAACTACCAAGACACTTGTTGTCAAACTGCATATCCAGCGTCCATGGAGACCATAAGTTTTAATTCATCAACGGGTCATCTACTCCGTTCGTGAAGAAATTAATGTTAAAGGAAAAAGCCGGTTCTTTCAATAAAGCTACTTCTTAGCCTCACTGGCTGGTTACGGAAAATGACAGATCAACATGCAATCAGTTTCTTGAAGGTGAAAATGGTTGGACGCCGTGCATTTTCTGGTGTTTTTCACCATAACAGCCAACTTCTTTTTGCTTCGCGCAATCCGCCAGTTTGAATGAGCAACGCTCCTAAAGTGTTACTCTGGATAAAAGCCAATAAAGTCATATAAATAAGTTAATTTTGATGAGGACAGTAAGAAGGCATGGAAAAGGTAATTCATGGTGTAGCTAACTGCACTGTTCAGTTTGTCGCCTAGCCAATTCTGAAACTGCCCGGGAGTCCATTTACTGCAAGCTAATACTCAATCCCTCAAACTGAAACTTTTAACTGAGGTAGATTCTCGCCACAAAATATCACTGTAGAATTTGTAAGATGCAACTAGTATATATGTTAAAGCAGATAAGATGACACTGCATTTGCAAACGCTGCCATGAAATGATGGTCGATGAATTAGATACTATGCGCTGCGACGGTCCAGTCATGTGCCATGCATACCGGCCTCCGTGCAGTACAGTCCAAGTGGAAAGCCAAGTGCGAGTTTGCCAGTGGGGACGAAAAAATACCCAAACTCTTGAAGCTGCCCATGCAGTCCATCATTCAGGATCTGGTCTTAGCCCATTGTGCTTGGCTGGAGACACCAGAAGATATACCTGCTAAGCGTTGTCACTGGCGGGTTCCTATCCAGATTCTTCGGTTGAGTACATGTAGTTGTAGGCACTCCGAGTATCTCCCTCCTATTTCCTTCCACAATTCAGTAAATGATTTCATACCCCACTGTTCTCACACTGATGTTGCTGTTTGTAGTGGCGATCATAATTTGCGCTCGTTCCAAAAGGTTACAAGCCTTAAAGTTGGGATTTTGAGTCTTCACCGGCTGTCTGGGTAATAGAAACGCTTAATCTAAGAAAAACACTTGATGTTTGACCGGATTTACATTCCTCTACGCACTGTGAGACAGCTCATCGTGGTTACATAACGCTAGGAAATACGCGCGTTTATAAATATACGGTGATGTCACTGCTGATTTGGAAGAAAGGGGCAAACAACCATATATAGCTTTTTAAATACTGGCACTATGGCTGTGCTCAGCCGTTTTGTCGCTGACGCTCTACCGCCAACCAAGGTGATAGCCTCAGTACTAAAAGGATAAGACTGCCTACTGGTGCTGAAGCATTTGCAACCGAAATCACCATCCAACAAGCAACTGGCTTATATCAACTCCAGCTGAAGTATACTGGAACATTACGCACAGTGCTAGGAAATACTATGCCGAATGTTGTATTTGAAATGAGACACTTTGACAACTACTTGTGAAACATGTTGATGAGTAGGTATAACTCATTGTAAGAATGCGGGAATTATTGCATTAAAATTCAATTGCACGACTTTGTTCGTATTATTTCAATGCCAGGATTCCAGTACCTGGATGTTGTGTGAAATAACAAGCTTAGTGCGCAGCAGACCATCATCATAAGACCTTGCCGTTGTTTTTGGCCTCCGGTCTACTTTGGAAGGCACAGAAAAACAGCCAAAATTTCATCGGCACGGAAAATAACCATTGCCATTTAGTCATTTTTGATAACTAAGTATTGGTCGGACTTGGGACGACTCGAGAAACCTAGTGAGCTACGGATCAGCCTTAGAGTATTTCAGTCAATTTACAAGAATCAGTTTGGCCCCATTTTGTTTGTCACAAGGTGAATGCGTGTTAATTGACCAGAGATTCGCACGTCCGACTGATAGTTGATATGGTGGGAATGTGCTTCACACAGAGCAGAGTCCACTCGTGTTCTTCTACAGAGGATTTTGTGCATGTGGTTACATAATAACAATGCACTTTCCTCGACAAAGTCGCACAATAATACTAGCGCTAAAAATTTGAGACCTGTTGAAGTGGCAGGTTACTGTGGGTAGTTGGGTTCACTTCTTGCGCTGCAGAAAGCAGCAGAGCTTCCAATATTCCAATACACTTGAAATACCACGCCACCCACAATGTTCCTGAGTAGTCCGTTATGTCAAGCAAATGAACTGTGATACCTCGAACATTGTGGCACCTGAAACGTGGCGGTCTTTGTGCAGCGCATTCAGTTGAAGAATACCATAAACCAGAGATTCAGTTGAGTTTGTCTATGAAACCAGTGTAATTTTTAGGGAGTTCATTTTGCCGATTGCGTACAATCTGGTGTGAACAAATTGTCACAGGGATAAATGCAATTTGTAGCGAAAAGTTACCTAAATAGGGAACAGCCACGAAGCAAGTCGGATCGGAATTTTCACGAGCTGTCACCACAAACGGCTAATAAATTCTGCAAATAATTAGAGATAACTAAATGGTATGTAATGTGCCAGTGGCGCGTGTCGGATGGACCACCAGGAACTCAAGGCAACATCTTAAGAATAAAGGTTGATTAGTCTCTACCTCATGACATCAGTTTTTCTACCAGCTGTTCGGTTTGGCTGCAACTTTGTTATTCGTCACAAATTTACTGAACGGACCGCAGCTTTCAAAGATTGTAACATCTGGGCGAAAAAAGGGGCTTCGAATGCAGCGAGCCTATGGATGAATCGTAACTTTTCTTGGGATGCACTTTGTTTAGAATATCACCTGAGTTGCAATGACAGATTGAGATGTGATTTGCATCCAACGAACATATGCAATAACTTCGGGCGTAACTCAAACCAACATTTCTTCTGAATAAATTATACTTTATAAAAAGGTTCAAATATACGTACAAGGAAGCATTCAACAAAAAATGGCACGAAACCTGAGGTAAAGGAAGATCACGATTCTGTTACTTGATCGTCTTTATCGCTTTCGGGACTTGCTTCTGCTGCGTACACGTCCGGTAATTTCTGTGATCCATGAAGTCCCAAAGAACCGCATCCTGCAAGCTTGCAGCACAAAGTTAGAAAGTTTTCGATAGTCCAGCTTACATCTGGAATAACATGGTTAGCTAACCGTTGTGATACGCTTTCTTTCCAACTCTCATTCTCACCTCCTGCTCTGAACAAAATTTCGGATGTGGTTGTGCTTAAGCACTCTTCCAGACCAGTAGGCTGTGCCTTTGGGGAATCTCCATTATAGTTCGCTTGACCTTCTTCGGGTATGGTTGTGTAACCTCTGTCAACTTCTACGAGTTCGGTCGATTCGATAACAGGCAGCAGGTGGATAGGTCGAAGCATTCTGGAATCCTCCAATATTCGGTTACAGGCTCTAGATCTGATGATGCAGTTGTCGCTGAGGAAGCTCAAGAGTGTAATCAGCGAGATCACCGAAGCTCCATGAAGCATTTGGTTTTCGGATGCAACTGTAGCTTCGTCACAGCCTTCTATAAGCTTGCATATGCTTTCCTCCAAAAGCAGTCCAAAACCGTTCAACCTCTTTGGAATGCTTTCTTTGATTCTGCCCATTATGTGAGTCTGCATGGTTCGAAAGTGACGGCTCTGGATGGTAGTTCTAACCGCCGTTGTAGCAATTTGGATTCTGGCGTCCAAATGTTGATACAGTTTTCTGAAGAGGCAGTCAAGTAAAGAAGTTAACTGAAACATGCTTTCCGGAAGAACTGGCGTAAACGTAAAAGACCGTTGAGTTTCATTCTTACGACGACTTGTGTTTAAGAGCAACGGCGGTCCCTCCCCAAGCTTGGGCATACTTCGCGAAAGACTCGCTAAGCTTGAGTAAATCTCATTAAGAACCGGCCATAGCATGTCTTCTGAAGACGACCGTAGTTTCAGTCGACGTTTTGAGCAGTTGAGAGTCACATACAGCCGTCGTCCGCCGGATCTGAGTGCGTTGTTTCTTTCGGTGTGGTATAACGTGGGCAGCCATAAACAAAAGCTTGAACCTGTATAACCTTTCAAGCGAAAGGCAGGTAAAACCATCGCCCAGTTCAATGGATCTATTGTATGTGAGATTGTGAATTTCAGTTGATGCAAACCAGCGACGTCTGCCTTCTCACAAGGCTTTCCGTGAAGTACGAAATCTAACGGGAGTTTAACGAAGCACTCTGCAAATTCCTGTTGACTACTGATGCTGTCAGAAGTAGTTCGTGTAACAGAATAAGCTAAGACCAGATGAATACCAAGGTCTTGCGGTGTTAGACAGGCTAGCGGATGATATGAATCAACCACGACCGACAATCGGCAGGTGTGTTGAAACTCGTACTTGCTATCTGCGCTTCCTTGCCCGATTTCTGTCCATCGTTCAGTGGCTGCAGGCAAGGTTAAATAATTTGGAACAACAACAATGGGTGGACAAGAATGGACGTTCAAAAACATGGGATCACTTGAAGATAATTCAGATTTCATTCGAAACGCGACAGAGATGTCAAGAGAACAAGAATGGTGGGCATCTGTGTCTAATGCCCTCTGACTTAGAGACACAGCTGCTTGTATGCGGACGTGAGACCTTGTGCTGTGACATTTTCTTCTTCCCATATGTGCAGGAAAATCAATTTTTTCTTCAGACAAGTTTTTTATTCTTCTTTTTAACGTCTCCAACTCGGTGTTAAGCAACTTTTCATGTCTTTCCACGTCTTCAGTCACAAAACTTCTTTTTATCCCGCTTTCATTGTCGTATACTCCTGTAAACCCCATTTCTCTTGGCGGAGAGGTGCCTAGATAAGAGAGGGAAAGCTGACCCTCCGGTCCTAATAAGGCAATAAGACCGGGTACCGAGTTCTTGCCAATAACTGGCAATTCGTCGCGGGTACCGATATATGCGGTCGATGGCATGGTTATGCTGACGGGCCTCCATGACAATTTAGCTGACCATGCCAACTGTAGACCCTGCGCAAAGGGAAGAAAACAGGAGTAGGGATAAAATATTTGGCGGCATATTAATCGCACTGTGATCCAAAGTAATTAATTAGCACTTTGGTGGGCCTTTTCCAATCGCAAAACACGTTTTTGTGTCCCCAAAAATACGCTTTCCATGATTCTATTCTAGTTCAACATCGTGTTACCATCAGCAGTCACAAACTACATATGAGCTGCACGATGGTTCCTGCCGCTAAATTATGCCCAATTATGGACGATGAAATGGGGTGAAGGAACTGCGCATGGAAGGTGATAGCTCACAGTGTTAAAGTGTAGATCTCAGAATGATCGTGCATATGTCTGAGTATACCCTATTGGTAAGAAAGTCGGAGTGTCTCAGTTATGTGATCGGTTATGTGCAAACAACTGTTCGAAAGAAGGTTCAAACTCAAATGACTAAGAAGCAAGGGACCAAACTCAACCTATTTCTAAGGTAATCCACTCTAGCGTAACCCTTCCTTGCAGCGACGACTTCTGTAATGGTGCTACGCTGCAAATTCAATGGGAAGAACTTCATGTTGAAAACCGTTCCCATAGCCCCTATGGCAACCATTGTTTGCCATTTCAAGAAAGCATGTTGCCCCTGGAACAGCTACCAGTAGTGAATGATTTTATATCTACATTGGTTGACTTCCCGTTTGGTATATTTAACAACCACAAACTTGACTGATATATGAATACACGGCTGACTGGAAAGTTGGAATCCTACCCAACATGTACTTGTATCAATCATGACTCGTCCAATCCAGTTAACCGACAGAGAAAGAAACTTGGGCACTCCATCCGCCTGATCAGAAAAATCTTTGCGCCTCTGGCCAACGACAGCGAAACGCAAGAGCTTTTAGAGCCATTTTGTTGGGTGAAGATATATGCTTGCATTCCTTTCGTTCATGAAAAAACTACTACGGAGTTCCCTCTAGAGCGGTTACTCTCCTAATGATCTGGTGTAGGGTACAACATTTAAAATCCAATAGAAATGTATGACTCCCAAGGCAAAGTTCTCTGTACTGCCACGCAATCCATTCTGTAATGTCTAATGTTTATTTAGCGATCATGAAAAATTCCCTTGCTTGAGTTCTGCCTTGGTTTCCGGTTCGGTACGTGTACCAATTAACCAACAGCACCTGCGTGCTAAATTACTGCCACGGACGGGTGATTATATATNTATTATGTTATATATATATATATATATATATATATATATAGACAGCCACACTAGTGTGAAGACAGATTTGGATCCAAAGGCTAACAATACCCTAGTTGTTAGTCGTACTCCCGTTGCTACGCTTCCTTCGAGGCTTTGAATGATAAAAGTACTGCCATAAGTAGACATCACTCCAGCCTCATGTATCTGTGGTTCCTTGTCCGGTGAAACCAGTAAAGCAGAAAAATAAGGTTGTACGAATGAAAACGAAATATCAGTAAGATATGTCACCAATCTGTTCAACTCCGATAAAACACTTTTGTCAGCTGTGTCGAATAGACAAATAAAGACTGACATCCCATCCCTACAGTATATACTTTTCATACCTTGGGAGAAAATGCAACTCTATATTCTCAGTTCCACCGAGAGTTTGCGAACAGTATGATTTTTTAGCCTTCCCTAATCGAAAGTTTTCCTGCGATTCTCTGAGTAGAAGTGAACTTTATTACTAAAGTTGGAGTGAAATTAATAATTCCCGGGGGGAAAAATGTTGAGAATATTCGTAAAAAGCTGGAATAAAACTGACATAAATTTTAGTCCCTCTCCCGCATAAAGACCAATTTTGTTGCTCGCTACGAGTGGTCTGTTTTAGGAAAGATTATGTGGGAAATTTTGCACATGGTTTATTGGTTAAGCTACACCTGCTCCTAACCTGAAGACCAATCTGCCGGAGGGATTAAGACCTGAGATTCTGACCAAAATGGGATTTATTTTCGGTCACAATCTGATTGTGCAAATTATCCTTTCTAGTTGTATTATCGTGCAATCTTGAGCTCCACTCCAGCTGCGCAACTTCACACACTGCAGCCAACACCTACAATATCTCCACTGGTCCTTACAGTACACTGAAGCACTTTTGACAATCAGACTTACTATAGACTCAGCACACTTTTCGAGATTCAACTGTGGCAATTTAAAACTTGCGATCTCAATAGGCAATGTACACCTGGTAAACTGAACTGGACAAACGTGCTGCTTCGAAATGTTAGTTATTTAAAGTTTTCGTGTATTAATCGTCAAATCTAACTTTAGTCCTTCCAACCTGTTCTAAGTTTAATGTTCTTTTACTTAAGCAAAAGGGAAAACTTACCTTGAACATTTATATCAAGTCCGAGCAAATCGTTTCTTGTACTTGATAAAGCTAAGCATGGCAAGAAAAGATCGGACTATTTGGGGCCGTCACACACGCCATCTTAACGCAAAACACGGCTGCATTTTTGACACAAATGTGTTTGCAGTTGCTGTTCCGAATGCGCCGTATATTGTTATTGTGCTGAGGCACGAACGATTAATTGTCCAGACTACTAACCGGGTTTCAGCTGTTTTGAGTCTCTCTTGAGTTGCGTGAGGTGCGCACCGCTAACGATTTCCAGTAAAGATGAAATAAATGTACAATGCTCATCCGATTCTCATCATACATTGGCTTCACCTACAAGACGAAAAATTCCTGAATCTTCTCACACCAGTAACAATGAGATTGTTGTGGATACTATGGAGATTCGAATACGCCTACTGGATAACGTGTAAGTCTCTTCAGCCCTTACCACAAGTACTGTGTTGCAAGGTGCACAAGAATTTGGTTACGCGTGAACTACTTCCTGGCTTGTCCTCTGGTGGCACCAGTGCCCCGGTTCAGAGAAGACTATCTGGCTCGTCGGATGTGTAAAAGCGATTTTGGTTCAGCCACAGAAGACTGATAGATACACAGTGTTAAACATATAAGCCTAAACGAAACTAATCTTGTTAAGTGAGCTTTTTAACTAAACGCACGTGGTGTGAGTATCTAGACTTATATGCACCAATCCGGGCCTAAGAGTCGCGCCTCACCAAAGCATCGTCGTTGGCCAATCGTCCGATTATTTTACTTTGTCAAGGAAACCGCTAAACAGAGTTGTGCGTTGTGTACAAGCGTCAACAAAGAGTGACAATTTTATGGTCAGATAAGTTGGTTTTTAATGACATGCCCTGGTGAAACACTTCAAAATGTGGACAACATATTCGTGTTTGCGTGACAGCGTTAACTTAAAGAAGAACCTAGTAGTTCTTGGAGAAATTCGCAAGGAAACAGTGGCACGGCAAGGTCATTGTTGCATGGGATGTTTGCAGTTCCGATTGTGTTGATTGTTGGGATGTGCAGCAAAAATGTTGTGTTAATCAAACACTCTAAACTACCTAGTCCTGTGGGGGGAGGGTTCTTAGAGGTGTGAACTACATATGGTCTGATATTTGTGTAGAGCTTAAGGATCTGCAGACTCCGTATTCACTACTCTCGTTTGAACACTTTTCCTCCAGTTCTAGAGCATTCATTCCGGCTTATCTAAACAAAAGCGGGAAAGCACCAGACTCAAATTCGCTCTCACTGGAGTTAATCTGCAACGCACACCCTTGACCATACCAGAATTTAAAACCCGTGCACCTGGCATTCAAGGTGAGCCTGCTACCACTACTTAGCCACTACACGCTGGTTGCACCCAGATTATCATATCTGAACGGACCACTGCTTTCATTCTTGAACCATGAAACCGGTTCGCCCAGTGGCTCGAACGACGAACCAAACCAAACGTCAACTTACCCGAAAAACCAACAAATATTGCTCCTCTGTTACAACGCAAAATCTCGGTTGCAAGAAGTCTGAGTGATTTACAGTTTCTCTTCGCTGCACATGGGATAATCCGATTGGACATAGATGATTCGGTGTCGTTTGCAGACGTCTGACGCCAAGCAGCTTTCCGGCTCCCGATAATAGTAAAATGCTGTTTCTGCAGACGGCAACAATAAAGGCTTTACTATCTGGTTGTTTGTAATGGGTCTCAATCGCATCCATTTGAAAAACCGGTTCACCAACAGGGAAACTCCAGCTGGCAACTGCCATCACAAAATCACAAGGGGGCTTTGTTTTTGGAACTTCATGGAAGCTGTGCTTGTATTCGGAGCAGGACGTCCTGTGAATTGCTGTATCTCTGACTTTATAACATGAAATGACTCCAGAAGAATTCGTGGTAATAATGGAATGGTGACAATTTGAAAAAATCAGTGGACCAGGAAACATTGTGTCTGGGAGCCTTTCCGAAGTCACCAAAGTTGTTCCACTGTATATATGAATAACTGAACCAAGTGACTGAACACAAATGCTCTCGTAAGAATGTTCCTCACACATTATTCCACAACACATGTTAAACATAGCCAAAGGAAAAGAAACATCGAATAATAAATTAGTCTTCCAAGAATCAAGGAATCCCTCCCTGCAACCAACAGAGGTTTTCTCGGCGTAAACACCGTAAACACTGAGTTTTAGTGGATGAAGAACAGCTAGAAAAGTGCGCTGAGGGTCCTCTGAACTGAATCTTCCAGTGAGAACTGAGAGAATGGGCTCTCCGCATTTATGTACAAGACGGGGTGGTTCGCTGTCGACTACATTCACGGCAGGTAGCCGACAGTATACATCATCCGGAAAGTAAATTGAAATGGTCCCTTCATATGAAGCGTGAATTATTTGGCACGAAAAGGGGTTCTCGGCAAGGAGGTTGCCAACATGAATGAAACTGACACCAGCTTGAGAATTGACATTCGTTGTCCAAGCATCTCTCGTCCTAAATAGGGACATGATAAATATTGCTTGCCACTGTCGACCAGCAATGTTCAAATTCAACAGAATATGCGGCTTCAAAAGGAATTCAGGGGCTAAAATAAACGGTTACTGATTAAAATACATGCTTCACTTTTAGGTGCACAGTGTCACAACCAAACGGAGTTCACAGACAAACTGTCCGTCTTGCCGACCACTTTGTAGGTCTATTTTCACTCTCTCTTACAGTTGCTGGCTCCTTTGACAGACTCATCGGTCGATTAATTCGGTGACTCGATAAAATGTCTCACAACTGACATGACTTTACAAAAGAACTGAACATAAGTTGTGCAGACTGCACGTTGACAAGTCGATGATGCTACCAGCGGGGTAACTAGTCAGCCTCGAGGGCGCCTAGTATTGCATTGACGTGAGGAAAACAATAAAAAACAATATACAGTTTCTGACATTTACCACTGACATTTCCTCTGCTCGGCACACATTTCCACTTCAAAAAGTCCGTTACATGTAGCAGTACATCTGGTTAATAAAACTTTCTTCAGAATAACGAACACCCTCCATTTTGTACACGAATTCCTATGCATCAGTATTTCCCAAAACCGTTTTCCAGTCGTTCTCTATAACCCTCTGCATTTGCATTTCGCATTCAAATGTACCATTTTCCCAGCCGTTCTGTATCCGTTTACTTCCTCTCAACTAAAGCCATTTGCACAATGTTCTCAGCTAGTGGAGACCGACTCAACCGGAAAGCTACCCAATTCGATTTCGATCAACTTTATTGTTGGAATCAACAATATCTTAGACTCAGGTCAACTGACAGATACGCTGGTTGCCTACTTTATTAAAATTCGACCATAAAACGACGGATGTCAAAAATCTACAATTTTTAGGTTCATAAAAAGGCGGGCCTAAGAAGCCGAATTTCACTGTGGCTACCGCCAATGGGTCAAGTTTCAGTAATACTATAGAGTCAGGTTTGACGAGTAACGAAAGCCCGCATACCTCGTTAAAAGATAATGTCTTCAATTCGTGGTTTGAGAAGGGTAAATTTAACTGCTGTAGCCATCAGTTTTCTATTCCTGATATTCACAAACAGAGGTGTGAATTTTGAGGACAATTTAGGATCTGGTAGAGCTTAGTCACATCAGCTGATGACTTGTTCAGACTAGTCAGACTATTTTATTTTGCTAAGAAATCACCTGTCATCACGGAGGACCAGATGATTCACATCACTCATTTGAACAGTCCTTCTTCTCTCCTGGCTCATTTATCTTGGTGAGTCCACACCAAAGGTGAGGGAGGCACTGGACTCGAGCTTCTTTCTTCTTAGAGCTCATCACCAGCGCACATCCTTGGAGATGCCATGGTTTGAACTACCGATACCTGACAGCCGGACAAACACAGTATCACTAATGCCCCAGCACCGGCGGGATGCATCTGTATTATCACACCAAAACAGCCGAACGTGGTTTCGCCTGAGCGATGTTCTGGTCTGCCCGACCAGATAACTACCAAGCCATAGGCTGGGAATTTTACCGGATTCTGTTTCGTTATTAATCCGACCACATGATACTTGATGAAGCTTCAACCCCTTTGCCCTTCTTTGAGGATTGGTTATTTGGTGGATCAAATAACCCAACTACTAAAAAAATCCGCCACTAATAAAGTAGCCTGAATAGGTGAATAGATTGTCCGGCTAAGCGTTGTACATAATTTATGTTCTTATAAAAACTGATCGGTTGGTGGCCTATATGGAAAAAATTCCCATCCACCAGATGCCCATGAAGATGAATGCACAATGGAGTTACTGACCTCTGTTATTTATTAGCGTGACGTACTGACTGCAGTATAAGTCGTTCTTTAAAGAAGCACTTTAGCCAGTTACTGCACCCTATGTTCTTGAAGCTACTTTGCAATCTTGTAAGTTTAATTTAGGTGAGTGAGTGTTTTCTGTGTCAAATGCGAGTCTCACTAATGCACTAATGCAATATGTACAATAGTACACGGAGAGAAGCCTATGAGCGCCACCAGGATACCTTCTGCTCCATGGTAGCTGTTGGGAGATTGTCCTTTGGGACCTTTTGAGAAAGTCGGTCAACTTTTCAAATAACTTATCCCACAGGGTATGTCTAACTCCCTGGCGCAACCGTGCAATATCGATCAAAACACCTGGATGCCTCATTTCCAAACATTATCTCACCCCAAAGGAAGCACCCCTACATAAATAGAATGCGAATAGTCTAATAGTGTATTATTTTACCAGAACTGTGACGGACTTTTCAGCGCTATGGAAAACCACTGAAATATACTGCTTACTGAGCATTCTCTTCAAAACGCGATTCCTTTAGGAGGCATCAAAGAAGAAATCACCGAAAATTACAAAATTTCCTCATACTACCAACAATGCATTATTTCAGAATGGCGAGATGGCTAATTGGTTAGAGCGCGAATCTAATGACCGGAAGGTCCGTGGTTCGAACCCGACGTCTGCCTGTTGACTTCCCTGTCTAGGCTTGGGCAACCTGATGGTATCCCAGTCTTCGTGCTTCCTTTGGGTGGCATAGCAGCTAAGCACAGCTGAACGGTGCTTCAGAAGAAGTATAATTCACACGAATAATGGACCTGTCTGAAACGCCCTCATTAGAGAAGGCAGCCAGTTTGCGACCACTTCTGTGGAGCCCCTTGTTGGAGCATTAATGTCTAACCGCAACTTAGTCACACTGCTGATCAGCCGTTCCTGACAAAACGGCTAAGTGCCCAACTACTAGTCGGGAGGTCGTGAGTTCAAAACCGCCTGAAGTTTCGTGAGAGGCCCACTGCTGGTGATTCGTGGTATGAATGAAATGGTTGTATAAGGCTTCTAAGCTGTTTATCATGGATTGGCTTCACCTACAGAGCGAAATCTTCACTGAAAACTCTTAAAAATCCTCACACTACAAAAAAGAAGCACAATTTGGGAAAGTCGGACAAACCGACAGGCTTACTTTGCATAATGGGTACAAACGCACCACATTTGGGAAGGTTAGAGCCGTTTTCTCATGATCATCATTGACAAAAACACCGGCAGAGAACATCGGTGCTTCACTGCCATATAACTATGCTATTTGGTACCCACTTGAAAATTCTGCCCAGCCACTGAGCTTGCTGACTGACACCTATGAGGTTGTCTGCAAACACAACATATACCCCATCGGTACATCCCCACAATGTGTTCACTTATAATTTGAAGGAAATCTGACGGAAAAGAATGGTACAGAGACCCTTCTGTTAAACGCAAGAAGGATCCAAAATCACATTATCTACCGTTATTCTGCAGTACCACCTTTAAAAAAGTTCTTTCGCATAGTGAAACGGCAGATTTGAAGTATGTTGGCGTAGGCATATGTAGTTTGTGATCAGTTACATTTCTAAAGTCGATGAGAAAACTTCTGAAGTCCACCAAACTAACTACACCAACCTCTGCGTTGAGTTACCACATGGCGAACGAATTCAACAGCATACACAGCTATTCGTTCGCTCCTTGGCTTAAAGTTGGTAGGTTAGCTAGATGTTTTGTCCCCTTCCAGAGAAAAAAACGCACACGTCAGTTTCCTACGGGGATGATAACAAGAGCTCACAAGCGGCTGAAGCTGTGTGCTTGTGAGAGCTAATTCGACAGCACCAAATGACCAATGACATTCTACCCTGGTTATCCGCGCCACCAGCGGGCTGGTGTTATGGTGTCGAAGACATGAGCCCAAGTTCATATAAGTCGGCTGAATAAGCATCCTGGACTTCCTTCTTTGAATCATGGGCATAGCAGGCGTATAGGCCACCTTTAGAGTCACTCAAACCTGGTTTGGCTCTTTTCTTCCAAGCAACTGAATTTTTTCAACACGATCCATGCATTCTTCTCTCCGGCCATTGAGGGTTGTACTGGCTTTTCTTTAATCTTTCACCACTGTCTATTTCCCCATTATCGACTAAATTTTACGCTGTCTTATAATAAGAAGCACCATTCAACGAACACGAAACCGAGGCTTGAAGTTTCATCTGGTAAACGGCTAGTGAGCCTCAAATGTTCTGTTGGCCGCTGATTTGTTCACCGCTTGTCTGCGACTTCTCAGAAATCGGAAAACCTCCAGAGCGTTCGCTCATAGGCAGTGAGTACACCGACGGTATTACCCTATCCAGAATACGAACCATTTTGAATAAACTAAACATTTCTGCTGCATAGTTCGCTACGCACTTCGCATATGTGAAATGTAGAGTGCTACTGCAAGATTTAGTGGGCTCAGACACAGGTAGACCGATCGATGTGATAGATATGGGCAGCTGCATAAGTCCCGGTGGACCGGGCCATAGGCGAAAACACTTCCCGAATTAGAAAGGCCATGTCAGTATCTAATGACCTCAAACATTTGTGGCTCCGGGGTAACATCGGCTTGGCTGTTATGGGTATGGTGTACAATGAAGTGGCCAGATTTGCCCTACTTTACGGATAAGAGACGTGGCCGCAGCTTGTGTAAGACCTTCGAAGTCTCTGTGTGTGTGATCACCGGTAGCACTGAAGCATCGCGCGGGTCTGGTGGGAATATCAGGTCAGTAATGCTTAAGTTTGCAAGGTAATTTTCTGTAAAGTTTAATCTATATCGATAGATCGGCTGGTCGTACTCCACAGGTTACTCTGATTATGCCATGTACTTCGTATGCCAGAGAACCGTTTGCCTCGTACAGCTCTCTTCACCCGGCCTTTTATCGGATGGGAGTGCTCTGGAAGTCTTCAGTCTACGACTTGGCGACGAAGCATAAAATCCCTTTCCAATCAACTCAGTAGCGTTGGTACACACCATCTCCCCGGATAGGGACCGAGGGGCAAAACAAACCGATGGTTCGTGACCCCGACAGATGGTAAACTGTAGCTTGTTTGCAGACTTTTCATCAGCATCCAAGTTAATATTGTCAACATGTTATGGATAGAAATGCGCGGATGTTGTGTGGGTATGGATGTGAGTAGGGTTTACTCGCCCAGACAGACTCTGGCCTACTAGTGGTGGTTGGGATAAATATTTCTATTTGTTCTCCGCGTGACCTATCTCCCGACTGGGTGACGTCTGCATCACCTTGGAACTTAACCTCCTCAGTCCCTCCGCTATGGCCCTTTCCGTTTACCTGCACATCGAGTCCTGTTTCTCGGTCCGTTGGCCTGATGGTCAGGACTCAGGGTCACCATCGAGTCGGTGGTTGTTTCCTTGCAGTGGCGCTTAGGTTTGATGCTCTTCGATGTTTCTATTAGTGATGTTCAATGAAGAGCACCACGCATCTAGAGATTTCCGCCCTCAATATGCCTGTATCTTCGGGCTTTCCAGTGAGTAAATCAGCGACCATCATTGAGACATGAGCCACCACTATCTTCCTCGGTTTCATGCATTTTATCATATTTCATATTAGGCAACTCTTATTCTGCCCAAATGATTATTATACTATCGACTAATAAAACTTACAAAGCAGTCTTTGGCTTTGTCATGCACCTTGAACCTTCAAATCTCAGAATCCCACCGAACAAATTCTAATTCACTCGTGACAGTTAAAATCTGATTTTTGGACTGAGTCAGGTGCTCTAAATGACGTTTGATCAATCGTGATGATGCAAAATCGCATGCACTGTAAAGGCGTCAGCAAACCATTACCCTGTATCACCCCAGTAAACACGCCACCAGTGGCACCACCGGTACATGTGTACATGTGATCTCAAATACGGAACTTCACCGAAGCTGTTCCGGTCGTGTTTAGGAAGTGACTGAAAGATTCTTTCACCTAACTGGAAGACCGTAATTGTCTACTGCCACTACGATCAAAATTTATTCTGCCTCCATGATCATCCGTGATCTTAATAATACTGGAAACACTAGCTAAGGCCACAGAAGAGCAATGTGCCAGCAACAATCAGTTACTAAACAACGATTCTGGGATAGGGAATGAGGCTCCCTAGATTTGCGAAGTACATGAATCCGCAAACCAATATGGTTTTAACGCGAGACTCAGCAAAATGCCATATGAATCTCTCGTTTATGCTACTCTGTTGAACTCCAGGATACTTGTCACACAACTGACCCTATGATTACCTTTGATACCTGGCACAACTGCGGTATTCTGCGCTCATCTGATGCATACCGGGTGTCAAACGGAGCGCGGCTGGGACTTTCTTTGGCGATTTTCATTCAAAGGGAAACAGTGAAATAATTCGACGCATTGTTGTACGCGCACTCCACATCCTCAACCAGCGAGACAAACAGATGTCCAGTACATTTAAAGCCTTGGCGGGCTCCGATGGAGCAAAAAAGTGATTAACCATCCATCGTTTACAGCGTCAAAAAGTGGTTAAATGACCGTTACTCAGCCGTCCAGTAACCGCCAAACACGGTTAACAGTCTGTTATATAACATACGAGCCCGATTTATAGCTGGTTATATATAACCATCATATATATATGATCGTTACATATATATATATATATATATATATATATATATATATTACATATATAATCAGTAATCAAAGATACTTGAGATGCCCACACCGTGATGCAAGCTTTAATATGGCCCGATGTTTCTTTTTATCCGCCGCTATTATGGGACAGTGTCTAGGGCCATACCCAACTTTAATGTAACGTAATTTCGCGCACAGCGATGAAAATATGAACCAACCGCCCGTAAAATAAACATGTGGCGGATAGTCATAACAATTGCCATGCCTAACCCGGGACGGGTGTAAGTAATTTTGTAGACGGTGTGCTTAGTTGGATCCCAAATGAGGCTAGAGTTCCAGTGACCTGCCGCATTGGTCGTAAATCATTTTTTGGCCTTCGAGCCTGCAGAACTGTCTCGTAAGAGACTGCCCGCCCCCATCAAAACGTCCATCACCAAGCTGTAAAGTACGGCCTGGGTGCTAGGCTTGCTCTATACGGCAGTTAGACGACAAGGCGCATCAATGTTGGTTATCGTACAACACGCTCGTCTTGAGAACGAACGCATCCTGATGCCAACACTCATGAGTACACTGAGTGTGGTAACATAAGGTCCTGGAGGGAAACCGTCCAGAATGCTCATGTTTGTCCCAAAAAAGTTAATAAATGGGATTGTGACAAGCCCCATACTGAGCTATTCCTAAGAATGATCACACGATTTGTGGAGGACCACTTCCAAATGTCTTGTCTGCACCTATCAGCGTCCGCCAATTTCCTCTGGAATTGGAGATAGTTTCCAATTCAGACAAGCCCCTGCCCCGTATCATCTCCACACTATGCAGAATTTTGTAAACCTTACTGCTATCAACTCAAATTATCCGACGCACTGCCTGAATAACCCTGGGCGTTTCCCTCCCTAGGTGGGGACATCCTCACTCTCCGGCCACACATTTAGATGCCAGTTTTGTGCCTTTTCTAGTAGCAAAAAATGTCTATTAGCAGGGTGGATACGAATTCACTCGCCATCCCGGGCAAGGATCAGCGAAGGTGCAGTAATAATGGACGCGAGCATTAGGTCAGCGGACAATGACTTCTCCCCTGAGAAGTACCAGCATCAGCGTTACATAGTAAACTGCATTCGCTCGTTGTGCCACGAGTTTATACAATAATTCGCATTTTTTGGCTTCCGTAACCTCTTTTACTTCCCAATGATCAACTGTGAGGCCAAATCTCCTCAGGTCCTGTTTTGCACAGGAATGAACCCTTTGAAGAGTTGAGTAGGGTGTCTCTACCCTGAAAACTGCCAAACCATCTACAAACCAAGCTTCAGGTGAGTCGCTTTTCTAAATAATATAGCAAGCTTCACAACCTTAGCTAATAAGTCCAGGCTCAGTATCTTGAAAAACTACAGATCTTATCCAAGAAGACTGCAACAATTCTCGTCTCGCCCTGTTCCATTTTAAGAAGCCTCATGATTTCTCCTCCTGGTGGGCGTGAGAAGGAAAGTAACCATATAAAACTCTGAAATGTTGTCTTCGCCTGCAGTTACACCATCGATTCGTTCCACCGAGTTCAAATTCTTTCAAACGAATGCATGCGTCTCTGGAGCTCGGCGTTGCCCGAACTGCATGGAGGAGGTATGCAAATGTTCAGAGTGGCAGATCATCACCGGCTTTTTAGCACGGCTTTCAGACTACTGTGCTGGGTTCCAAAAACCTTTCTTCTTAAGTGGTGCGCGCTTTTGGACGCATTATACTTCATATTTAGCCCACTTGACTTCTCTTCCCTCTCTAACTTCTGGAAGTTCATCCCGCTGCGAGAACGGTTCCGTTCCGAGAGGCCCTGCGCTTGTTTTTGTTTCTAAAACAAGATGATCGCTCCCGCCAGTGGGTTGATTTTCTCTGATTTGTCCTTGGTTAGCCCTACATATTTTGAACACCACTTCTAATGGTGAAATTGCGAATGAGGTTTCCCTATTTAACAGCCCCCTTACGTCTTGACTGTGATTTCCGTAACCGGAAGCAAGAAAATCACCATACAGGTCCCAGTCCGATGGAGGACTTGAATTGTCCCATGGTTGACGGTTTCCCACCAGATTATTTGCACTGAGTGTGTCTTGGTGTGGTGCGAAATTTCCTCCTGTTCCTCAGAGCTATGCCAATAGGACACAAGGCTAGGCTTTCTTTGAAGTCCTGGAGGCTACTGAATGATGTAGTTGAGCACCAGTGTGTGGTGCTCAACTGTGGTTCTTCAAAAATGTCGAGGTGGGGTGGATCTGGATCAGTGGAAAGCTTCTGAGCTACGACAGTTTCTTTTGTACATAAGACCCGTTGTGTTAAGCGATATTTTACATCCTAACCTTTACAAATGATTCGTGTATTTTTCTGTAACCACTTTTATAGGCAGTACACCGTTTTTCACAACACTATGCTGATTTTTCAGTTGATGTTTGAAAGGCTGCCGTTTCAAACTTTGCTGCTATTTTTGGACCGAACCACCTAGTCTACAACATACAGTTGTTCCCCCATTTGCTTAATTTTTTCAAGCTGTACGGTAGCTCGGATCGTTTTTCGTGTTTCCCCTATGAATCAGAGCCAGGGCATTTAAGGCCCCACATACGTGGGCCGAAATCGCCGTCTGTTCAGCTGTACCACCGACTGGCCGAGCGCGTCGAATTGGATGCAGTCGAAGGGAGCATATTTTTGGATGATGTAGGTTTGCCATTGAGGCCATCAGCCACCAGCGGATGTCACAGGTTTGTGCATAGATGTGTCATATTTTCGAAAAACTTTCCCGACAACTGCATTTTGCTTGATGGTCAACCCGCTGTCATTGTCGACTTTTCAAGGTATAACGTAATATTCCAAACACTTCTCCCGTTTTACAGTCATGTAGTGAAGTCAACGGAAGTTTTATTTTTCCAGTGCTCTGACTTGCAACACACTCG
This sequence comes from Opisthorchis felineus, assembly GCA_004794785.1. NCBI lineage: Eukaryota > Metazoa > Platyhelminthes > Trematoda > Opisthorchiida > Opisthorchiidae > Opisthorchis > Opisthorchis felineus. The sequence continues at coordinate 315,991 of SJOL01009883.1, forward strand.
GCTGTTTTCATCGGTCAATAAAATATTTTGTAAATGTTTAAGTTTTTCCTGCAGAGGCAGTCGCATATACTTCCTTATTTTGCATGCGCTTATTGATTAGTCAGTGCTTTTGCCGCTGGTATTTGTATTACCCAATTTTCATAAACTAACTACATGTGCTTGTGTTAGTGTTGTGCTATTCCTTCAAAGCTTCCTGGCGCAGAAGGACATTTCCCTCTGGAATTTCGTATTTGGAACGTTTATTCAACCATGTACGCTGCTCTGATTTTCGAGGACAACTCCGTTGGAATAGTCCCTGAATCGTGGTTCATACCACCGGATTCAGTACTTTGGCCCTCGTGCACGACAAGTATTTTATATGCGAACTTGCTGAGGGGCACCTTACCAAAGTGTCCACTAAAATGGTGCACGTACCAAGTATTCCGGCGCTACAGTAAGTTCATGTTCATTTCACCATTTTTTAGAAACTTTTGCGGATGCACTGTGCGCCCAGCAAGAAGCCCTTGACCCAGGGCACACTTCCTCCGCAGAGCAACACGATGAAGGACTAGTATGGGCATCTATGCGCAAACGATGGGTTTATCAGTCGTATTACGATGGTTGCAGTAAAAAGAAACAGCTGCCGTCTGATTTTACGGACGGATCGTGGCATAGCTCCAGGGGTGATGCCACTTTGTTTGCAAAAGTGTTCATAAGCCCACCAGCTCCAAAAAACTGTGCGTTCATCCCGCACCTACTAACTTTTCAATCTGTTAATCCCCTATCTTTAGATGTACCAATCCCACGGCTTTGGACACTATTATCGTCCCCGTTTCTGACGCGCCACCTGTGCCGGGTGATGCCCCGACGTACGTTTTAGTTCGTTACGATCATCTGAATTCTGTCAGCAGCTCCACATATACAACACTCCCTGCCGTGGACGATCCACAGCCATGCAGTTCTACGCCGCTTCTTAGGTTCTTTTCACTTTATTTTCTGCTTTCTACTTTATTTTCTAGCACGAACTCTCCAAATTCAAAGGTCAGTGTAATTTCCGAAGACCTGGCCACCCTCATTCTCAGTGAGTAAATAACCATGTTTTAACTAACCTATTTTATAGAGAATTTCGAGCGGATTTACTCATTGCTCCAGAAACTGCATATGAAACTGGGTGCTCTAGTACCCACAAGCAGTTCTCATGAGGTCACTGAACCCCTTCTACCACTGTCATCCGTGGATGAGCTCCGGAGTTATGAAGAACACCTGAGAGGTGGTCAGCGGTGTACACAGCTGGTAAGTATTTGTCGTGATCACGATGGTTGATTTCACAAAGGTGGAAAGTTGGCTCCTGCGGGAGGCTGGCGATGTACAACTGTACTTGACCAAAATACCTACACGGATGTTGGCACCAAGACAAGACGTACTACTTAATGGGCGCGGCACAAATGAAAAGGAGCCTACGGGTCGACCAGCCTGGCCCAAGGACTTATTTGTAAGAATACTTATTTATGGTTATTTTATACTTAGTTCACCGAACAAGTGGCAGGAGGACATTCAAAAGCTATGAGTTTTCATTGCAGATGCGACAACGAAGAAGTTTTCCAACATCAATATACGGCAGATCAAGGGAATAGTTCATCACTGGCTAGAAAACGGACGGCAAGAAGTTCGGAAACGCCTGCACAAAGCCACCAAAAAAGACAAATGATTCCCTGTATTTTTTACTTCATTCATATGAAAATTTGTACTTGAAAACTCTTGTTTATATCCACGAAGGTAATGTGCTGAGAAAAGCTGTGGGGGTAGGTGGGTTATCACGGCACGGGAGAGTAGTGTTTAGGAAGTTAGCGATTTGTACTAGGGGAAATAAATGCCTATAATGGGCTAAATTCGCGCGCCGGACGACTTTATCTAGGTGCGGACTGGATGCAGAATATTCCGGTACTGGGTACAGATTTTCCGCACCTGGGTGCGGAAACGTCTGCACTATTTCCGCACCGGGTGCAGACTGGGTACGGAAACTTGTTTCATTTCCGCACTGGGTCCGCATCCGGGTGCGGAAATCTGCGGACACTGTCCGGAAATTTCTGCACCCGGGTGCAGATATACTGCAAAAATTTCTGCTCCGGTGCTAACTGGGGCAGTACTATCCCGAGCAACTTCCACCCCGCCAACCTACCACTTGCACGTCTTACAAGGCAGAGGAACACACCATCGGTAAGTATTAGTAATCTTAAGATACTGTAAAGAAACGTGACGGATACAGGGAGAAGAACCAAACGCATCCAGTCATATGTAACGCTCACAGCTTTGGTGTAATGGCGCCCGCTGAAACTTGACTTCACAAACGCAGTGCAGGAGTGGCGAAGATATCATAAAAATGAGGCAGAAGCTTTATATACATCAGAGTGTTTAGCGGTGAACGGCTACAACTTCATAACATTCAGTATGGTATCTGGCATCATCTGGAAACCTCTCAGTCTTCCCGAAAGTAAGACAGAAATTGCATGCACGAACAGGCCACCAGGCAGTTCTATGGAAGAAGAAATCTGCTCCCAAATGCCCTGAATAACGCCCTCCCAAATCCCTGTCCAGTAAGGGGTTAGTTAAATCACGAGCCTCCTGCATCGTTGCACCTGAAGAACAGAGGTACGGGTACTGGCTACCATCAACTCAGAGTATCTCTAATCGGCCCTGGTCTAGCTAAGTGTGCCAAACAATATGGGCAAATGACGAGGGTTTCGTTTTTGAGTAGTTCGTGTATGTGCCTACAAATGACGCGGAAGGTGTGCATGACCAACAGATCCTCTACTGGGGTGAAGCATTCACATCACTACAACCGAGCCACTATCTGTGTCCTTGAAAGGGACGGCTTGAGGCGCGTTTGGGCGCAAGCAGCCGAGATCGACATGTGAGGTCTGCACTGTAATAAGAAATAGACATCTAAAGTGACACGGGTCGGGTACGATATCTATGGAGAACCCTAAATCCTTTTTAAACGCCTGAGCAAAGTGGAAAAACTATAAAAAGACAGTTTAGTTGCTACCACAGCAACAGAAACAAGGTCTGCCCATTAGCAGTGCCGACACCAAAATCTGGTCTCCATAACCAACTTATGTAGGCAAACCTTAACAAAGATTATGTCCATATAAGCTGCACAGCTTGACACTAGTAAATGTGCAGCGGAAGTGCTGACCACCCTAGAAGAAGTATTAGGAAGAACCACACCAAACTCATTCAAATTGGCTTTTCTCCTAGGAGATTCCCACCAGACAGGATGTCTAACCAAACCCAACCGCCTCCCAAGTTTTGGGGCAGATCCCTGCCAGAACTTTGTAGACCGCTCACCATTCCTCCAGTATCGACAATGATGGACAGTGTAGTTGCCGGGTTGCCAGATATCCTCTCGGCCGAAACCAGCTTCGAAAGCATAAACAACGTAGAATCTGTGTAACTTCCGCCTGACCAATTTCCCAAATAAACAGATCTCGTGAGCATTTTTATCCCGGTTTCTCAAAAGCAGTTGACGAAGTAGATCATACTTTTAAATTGCTTTTAGATCAAAATAAGTGGGTGGGAATAACAGGCTGTCCTTTTTATTCATTACCAGGCAAGTCGAACAGAATTTTTAAGAAACCGCAAACTGGGGGTGCATGCTTTTCGTCCACAATAATTACTGAAAGACATGTCTCACGTCTCAGACAGCCAAATAGTTTGTGGTAAGAAAAAAGAAGAGCTGGTACGTGCAACTTGGTCCTTGATAATGGGGTCCAAAAACCGCAAATTGGGAGCCAGCTGGTGCAAATTTTTAATACGGTGGAGATAGTCGTAGGAGCAGGCTTTTTGCCGGTCGTGAGAGGTGGTGGGAGAAACGTCGGTGAACATTAACCAACAATGATGCTTGAAGTAATTCCAGTTCCAGGAAATTTTGATAAGGATAACACCACGGCGGCGCACAGACTCCCAAAATTTAAACGGCGACCTGCGTAGATGAGTCGACCCTGCTTCAAGAATGCATCTGCTACCAATTCAGCTATATCATCGTGGTGGGGTAAACCTGACTATCCTCTCGTCCATGCTTGAAATATTCAGTCAGGATTAAGAGAGAAGTAGGACACGAAGGCCTGGCTTGTTGCGTGTAGAGATCGGGCAGCTTACGGAAGAGTGGGATTGGATTCAAACGCAGTTGCTGAGACCTGGCTCAACTGTGAATATTATACGGCAGACGGTCGCCTGAAAGGCTTGGAGTGCTATAAGGTGAATGCTAGATACGACAGAATACTGGATGGGATACCCGTAGCCGTCAACAAGCACCTTCAAAATGGCGGCCATTCCCCGAAAATCCCACATACCCAAGCGCCCGGGCGCAAATTTACGCACAGAATTCAGGTGTATTACAACTGGCCTTAATCATATTTCCCATCCCGGTCGGCGAAGATTGTGAGAGCTTCCAGCTTCGCAATCCTATTTGCAGTAAGCCGGGTAGATTGCAGGTTACAGGTAACTGTGCACCGCTTATATGTTTGGACAGAGCGGTCTTCAATATACGAATTACGAGAAGCCCCGACGACTTGAAGGAGTTATTCTCGGAGGAGAAGTGGGGGCTGCACTATCTTCAACTTACAGTTTTTCCGGAGACGGATTGCCCTCCCCCAAGGACAAAATATGACATCAACTAACAGGGTGAGCGCCCTTGCCCTGAAAATATAAGCTGGACAACTGAACTTGGGACCGCACAATCACCCTGATCTGGAAGGCCGGCTTCACCCTTACGGGATAGTCTGTTACACCTTACCACTAGACATGACCTCATCTTGGATCCATAAGGCACCTTTGGTGGTGGAACGCAAATTCGCCCGGCGAACAAATCGGAGTCCACCACTGTGCTACTTCACCTAACGACGGAAGGGCGTCGTTGGCTTTTCAACTGCGGATATGCGCAAAAAGCACTGAAAGGGTCCAAGACCTGCCAATGAGATGTTTGAAACAACTTGGGAGTTATGACAAGGCACCCCCTAAGAGCCACCTCAGATGTGTCCAATCTGAGAGCTGGCTTATAAATACATCCAACTTTGATGAAGCTCTGGCCCAGGCAGACGACTCTAAAGCAACAACTCTTGTATCCATTTTGTGGCAACCCGGCGGGACGATGTAGGACGTCCCATCGCTTGTGCCACGACTATCCAACTGAATTGCCGGAATGGCAACCCCGGGGTAATGTGTTCATTTTCACTCAGCACGGTGGGTGTGCTCATCATTTGCTGACGCCTAGTAGTAAGATATTGCCGGGGGCGGACGATTCACCTACTACTATTCTTGTAGCTCTGGGGCACAACATTGCGATATGCTGTGTTGGTATGTTCAACCATTCGAAACAGGGTGCAAAACTATCTGAAAATCGAAAGTGGGGTGTCGGTAAATTGATGTCCTGGAACTGTAGACCAATTAATCTAAAGCACAAATACCAAAAGTCGTGAAGAGGAAGCTTCATGGTATTAAATCGATTTACCTTTATGGTGTCCACTTTCAAACAAGCTTTCGGCATTGCCTTCGCAGAGATCGCTCGTGGCTCATAAACCATTTATGCTTTTGGACGAGCCGACAGATCGCCCCGAGTGTAGCATAAAGTGCAGATGTGTACGCTGGCAGGAAAATAGCTGTTCCTGTCAAACGTCCCCTTCTTTTTGTTGTCAAGAGCTTGTATTTTCAGATAGGGTCTGTCACAACCTTTTAAACATGCCGCAACTTCCAGATGGTTGTTATCCCTCGTCTTCGCTAAAAATAAAGGGGGTTCTCGGGTAGATCTGTGCTGCCATGGGCCTCCGGCCATTTGTGTCATATGTTGGCGATCTAGTCCTGGGTTTACATTCACAGCGCTTCATCTGCTCCGCCGGTAAGTGGTCGTAAGAAGCCTTACAAATGATAAGCCCCAAGGGACTGATGAAAACCCGCGACAAGCACATCCAAATTGTGGCTGTTGTCCGAGCAGGGTTCTGCTGACGCAGTAAACATTGTCCATCGCCTAGAGCGCAGAATCTGGAAGACCACGGAGTAAGGCCTCCAAGCATGCTCATGCGAAGTGACTTAAAAGTCAAAACTCAGTGTGCCTTCGCACAAATTGAGAGCGATGCCAAATCCCTGGGGCGGCTGAATTGAGGACAGCAGCGGCATACGTCCAGCCATTCAGTCTTTATGAGCTCTCAGCTATTGTGCTCAGGCACGATCTTTACTTCTCATAGGGTATCTCGGATATTTGAAGCCAGTGAATGAGTGACAACAGCATAGTAGTAGGGGCAAAAGGCAACAGTTGGCCTTTGAACATCTACTCTGGGAAAAGGGGACTGACGGACACAAAGAGAGCCTTTAAGGTTCTCACAGGCTACACATGATCAAAGCAAAATATTTAGTTACCCTCCGAGGACCCAGTGAGTTAGGTGGCATCAAAGAATGGGCTGGCACTAAACAAGAGGCAAACATTTTCTGTTATTGTGTGGTTACCATCTAGAACAGTTAGCGTGGAGACATTTGTAGCGTTTGGGCATCGATTTGCTGAGGTGTGGGAAAACGTCTTCCCAAATCTAGCGTTAATCAGGTAAGATTAGCACACCAGAGCACAGAACCTAACCATAGTTTTAAACCTAGAGCTCCTGGGTCCGCACCTTGGAAGCTGATTTCGCCAGCGTGTATGGGGGTGAGAACGTAGAGTGAAGGCTCACCTAGATTATCATGCGAGGTGGCTAGAGTGAAACGAACTAATTAGAGAAAAGCAAAGGATCTAGGGAAGTGAGAAGCGGTATCAAGATGGCAAGGAGAATATGTGCGTGGTTAGGAAGATAAAGAACAATGACGGAAGTTTTTCCGGCTGACTGCTTGGAATGAATATTTGCTTCTGTAATGAGTTTGCCTATCGCTGCTAAGGAGGAACTTCGCTCCCCTGACGATATTCCGGGCAAATTTAGCGACGACACACGATTATTGACGCTGGAGCACTTATATATCTGATCTGAACAACGTCGTCTTCTTACTGTAGCTCCGATGTTTCCAACGCGTTTGCTGAATGCCGGACCGGCGCCCGTCATTTGTCACGACTATTAGCCGGAGCATTTCACCGCCAAACATGGATCGCTGCAGTGCTACCGCGTTGCCGGATCCACAAGATTTCTTGAACCGGGGAATCGCGCGAATCATCTGAGTCTTTTGTCTTGGGCTTAGATACCTAAGGCCTACACGATGCACGCCCATTCGAGTTGCCACCTTTCCAAGCAAAACATAGTGGTTAGCGGGTATGTAGATGCCGCTCAGTATTCGCACAATAGAACTGTATTCTAGAAAGCTACGTTTTCAAGGTTAGCACTTCTTGGTAAAAGATTTCTATATGTACCGAATTGTTCTGCATATTATCTGCATGGGTGATTTGTTTGGGTGAGCGGATCTTCAAGTACATCACTCACCATCGACTCTGAAAATAGGGCTTAATGTAATAAGATACCACAAATTGCGGTAAAACGTGACTAGCTCACAATGGACTAAATTTGAAGGTAGTTCTGCGCTGGAATAATTCACTGAGGTTTCTAGAAACTACTTGGTCCCCGTGGTTGCTTGACATGTTGATGTGCCAATCCTGTAAATGATTTTTGCTATTTATGTGTGCTTCACCGGTAGAATACCGAATTATATATTCAGGGACCTCGATAATTGGTATTCCGAGTTATCGTCGCGGAAGACGCATTCACCATTGTCGGATAAATCGTACGAGTGTGAAGAACGTAAGGCTTGCAGGTGCTGATGACCTAGGCATGTTTGTTGGTAAACAGCAGAGTTCTCTACTGTAACTGGCAAATATGCCACGACGACCATGTCGTAGTTAATAGCGGACAGCCGAAGAAGCCAAGCTGACGCACACGACTAACACGCTGCTAGAGTCCACGATGCCTAATCAACTAGCCACATGAAAACTACGTCGACCATAGCGGACATCTTAACGAAGCTAGCTGACGCACACGATTGATATGCGCACCCATCTATCACTACCGGGAAAGGTCAGAGGTCCAATTAGTACGCCACGAAAAGTTGAATTTTCTTGGTCGTTTTAACTAGTATATATGTCCTGCCGAAGAGCGTGTGGCCTTCTTGGTGCGCAATATTCATAGAGCTATTGACGTCCTGAAACGAGACAAAGATATAAGTCAGGTTATCACTATGAGGCAGTCGGCTCAAACTGGGATCAATACTTACTCTGTAAAGGAAAAACTTCAGTGGCGGCAATCTCGTATAGGCTTGTTTACACAGCGCCATCTTCAACGGCTGATTCGCACTGCGTGATTTCTTGTACCTTGGTGCCTACTGACTATAAGCCCTTTCGAAATACGGGACTCAAACGAAATGGATAGTGTCTCATTAACAGACAAACAATCTGGAGCTGATGGGCTTTGCATGAGTCGCACGAAATCACCGTCGTCACTTTCCTGTAACTGGTGCTCCACGGCGTTAGTCCTAGCATTAAGCCATTAACTCACGTCCGTCGATTAGCTCCTCCCTGGAGCCGAAAATACTAACGCACACAGACTTCCGGGACACAGTGTGCTGAAAATCTGTGCTTCGGTCCAGGTCAACATCATAAGATGCCCTCTCTGCAGATCTGTTAGCAAGCACACCTTTGTGTTTTCTGGACAGGCCGGGGGCTAGGGAAAAAATAAATTAATCATCTGCGGACCCACCTTTGGGACAAACCTGAAGAGCATTACCGCACAGCGGGCAAGGTTTGCCATCACAATGGTCAACGTGATATGATACGTGACCCGTCGCACACCAGCGGTAAATGGTAGCTGTCGGCTGGTCACAAAGCATACAAAAGCCTGAGTCTGTGTCCCTAGAAAGCCATCTGGCGCGAGGTGCGGTACCCTCAGCCACCGACGCAGGTCATTAGTCTCAGACGTCGAGCCTTGGCACAGCAGGATTTGCCCCTGAACAATCAACTGCTTAATGACGGTTGTGGCCCTCCTGAGTTCCAGCCCCTGAATCGTATCAATTACCCGGTTCAGTCGTTTACGCAAGCTGTCGGCGGTGGTTTTGGAACACGTGTAAGGGGTAGACCCTGTTCCGGTTGGTCGAAATCCGGCAATCACCGTGGATGGATGGGGAAACAACCTAAGAAAACATTGTCGATGAACGTTTCCTACCGCTTGAAACCGACGGTCCCCAAATACAGAGAACAAATGGATGCAGGGGAGCCACATCGTCTGGTAGAAGGGGACATTCTCCGGCACAGGTATCTGGGAGCACCTGGATGTTTGCACAAGAAACTATAATTTATTACTCGTAGCTTGACCTCACATTCAAACGCTGCGATAATGCACAATGGGGGGTCGCGTTCCCAAGTGCCTCAAAACGAGGGAACATGCATACGCAGTCATTCAGCAGACGACGTTCAGAATATAACCGTCGCCCTCCGGTATTTCGCGTGGTGTGAAGTATACAACTTCCATTCATGCATGAGCCACTCGGCATGCCGGGGCAACTTCTACATGGCCTGCTCCAGTGTGCCTGAGTGGTGCACTGGTATTTCGGGCGGCCGTTTGCATTCTCCAGGCTGTTGGTCATCCCGGATTGTGGTAAGGACCTTGCCGAATTTATCTGCCATAAACTGCTGCACTTAACACGACGGCGTTCCATACTTCGGTATGGTCCTGCAGGTGCCCAACCCCTCTTCGGTTAGCCGTCGATTTATTGGAAGCCGATCGTACAGAAACTTGAAAACCTTATGGTTGTTCTCAAGATAGTAAAAGGTGACCAAGAGGGGGATTTCCTGCCTCGTTAGACAAAAACGCACTGGGCAGCCGGTGCTTCGCGTACTGTTTGTCACTAAAAACCACGCTCAGCTACGCAAATACCACATAGTTATCATCCATGTTTTCATTAAACACTTTCAGAAACGCCGTGCACAATGAAAAGGATACAGCCACTTCCGAAGCCATAGCACAGCAACTTCAAAGTCGAATGCGCAACAAAAAATTAGAAGGGAGAATAATTAAAACAAATCAAATCAAAATGAAGGTGGATTAGAGTGATTTTCGGCTTGAGCATACATAAGACAAAATGCAACATTTTGGCCTGAAAAGTTTCATTGCACTCGCAATGGTTCTGCAGATAAGAGCAGTGTGCTTCTAAGGATCGGTTATGTAGATAGTCCCACCGAACGGACTGAGATTTCGCATCGTTTGTGTTTATATTACTGGTTTTCTGTTTACACAAAACAGCGCCACTTTCAAATTCCAAATAAACGCGCGGATACACAACACTAAAACAGAGCACTTTTCTCACCTAGGAAGTTTCTCACGCATGGCGTGTTGAAGCCAGTCAACGCTGACATTAGGGTAATAATAAGCTGCAAAAAATTATCCCGGACCTTATGTAACCGTGAAGCATACCTGACAAAAATGAGAATCCAAAAGGTTGTGGAAATAGTGATATTCACCTTGTTGTGGTTGTTAGAAGACAGTTGTTTGGTCCATTTATTAGTCTCGTTCCAGAAAGCTGGAGGCTGCAAGTGACGTGGCTTCGCTTTTGGCGGCGCCCGATTGAATCCTACCAAATGCTGGTCCAGCATACGTTTGAACTGGTTTACATCTACGACTTCGAGTTTATGAGTCAAAAGTTCGTTCGGTGCTTTGGTTGCTCTTCCATAATGTCGGTAAAGATGTGGCAGACCTTCCGTCTGTTGAAATTCCAGTTCTGAACAGTTACCTACAGCTTGGAACGAATGCAGTTGCTCCGGATACTTCTTATATCTGACGATTTTAAAAAAGAAGAGTAAAGAGACTTTTTCATATTTACACAATCACGCTCATAAAGTCCAAGTGCTGAGCACAACTATTTATAGGATAGTCCTGCTATCATTCGGGCGTTCGGGTTCTGTACCTGCTGCTGCTGGTTTTCCTCGCATTATGTGCAGGGATGATGCTCAACGGAAACTCGGATCACCGCCAGAAAAATCTGAGTACAAGTAAAACAACTGACAAGCGAATTCCGTACCCTCGAGGGGATTTTAGTCAAAGTCGGTCAAGGTCAAAGTGTGTAAGGTGTCTTGGATCCCTTGCCACAAATTCAACGAACTACTATCTCGCCCCTGTTTTTACTCCCTTGCTTCAAGCGCCGACATTCGGAAACTATGATCAGAGTTCACATCATCGTTGATCACGACCAGGCGAAAATCAAGCCCTTTTTGAGTATACCTCTAAGCCCAGGAGAAATCGGTTCAACACGGGGAATAAACAGGATATTCGTGGCAGACGTCTTAAACCCTGGAAACCACGACAACTTGACAGTCGTTTTGGCGACATTCACAACTAGGGCTACCTATGGTACACCCTGAAACGCGTGAATTGAAAGCAACAGTGCGAGTGTAACGAAAGGCCGTTCATTATGGACGTGTTGTAGATTACGATCGTTCAAAGCAGCTATTGGTAACGCTAATGAGAAAACGCTTACGGTTTGGCCGAATCGTCCGTGTCGGAAATGGAACACTTCCAATTCATCCGGATGTTTGCACAAGATTGTAGAAAATCAGACACTGACATCATGTCAGAAGGTAGGAAAAAAGACAATTTAGTTAGAAGTTTCGGCGTGATTGAAAATTTCGGGATCATAGGATACCTGAATATCGGCGTACTTTGTGCAAAATTGTTTGGCCGATTGGCTGAATCAGGATGCCACCTTGGCTATAGAAGAGCGGTGTCCCGATACCTCTACCACCGCGGACACATAGTTGCATCCAGGCATCAAATACTTCAATTTTACTACCAAATACTCAGAGCAGACTGCACTAGTGACCAATATGAAAGAAAACTCACAAAAGTACGGAGAATCTCACTGAGGCTCGCTGCCACGGCGTCAAATCACCATAAACGGAGACCTACTGGGGTGTAGTCATTGGCCACGGAATCGATCTCTGGTGGGTGCGACCTGTCCTGGAGCCTGTCAAAAAATAATAAGGCATAGTCATGGGAAACACGAATTGCCCGAAAACCTATCATCCTACTAATACTTGCCTACTGAACCCCATCTCATATGAATTCTCTTGTTTGGCCCGTTCGTCAGTTGCAAGTCTTCAAATACTTACTTTTTCGGGGATTTCCCTTCAAAATACCCTTAGGTGCTAATCGCATGCAAGTGGGAACAGATGTCTGTGACATCTGTCAGTAGTATCGGTTAGCACGGTCTGATGATGGCAAGCCTGGATTCAGAACAGGAAAAACCTACCACAACCAATGTACACAAAATCCATGATGCACCCGATTCCGCAGACTTTTATGAGTATCCTCCGTTATGAATTGGGACTCCAACTACTATCTTAAAGTAGATAAATCTCGCTGTACAATCTAGTATAACTTTCAGAGCCTGTGTGGCAACCGTATGTATTTGTGCGAAACAACATATATTATCCATGGTTCTCCGTAGATAGCTGAAGGGAAGAAAACGTTACGCTACACTACTACTGCAGCTAAGCATGGTCAGCATTCATAACCAAACCCAACAATGTACAGCGTGCATGTTATAAATTTAAAAAAAATTAAACCCTTATAAACATCGTCTACAGGCGATACTCACATGTACTGCCGCGCAGTGCTTGAGAATTTCTAGCGAAAAAAAACCGCTAGGTAAAATTTACGATGATTTAATCTTCATGGGAAATTATGCAAACACGAAGTTGAGGGGTAAAACCTAACTGAACTATTGACTCATTTTTGTATCTCCCACCTTGCACATTTTCCATTAAACAGCCACATCAACCCCCTTAGGATAAGTAACTTGGCCAAACTTCTTGGTCTAACAAACACCCTGCACTCTCGATGGCCTTAAAAACCGTAACACCAAATGGTTTTTAAAAAAACTGGCCACCACAGTCACACCACCAATCATCACCTCTTTCTACATATCTTATTTAAGAATAACTTGCCGGCTTAAAGGAGGATCAGGGTGGTTATGCTATTCCACAGGAATAGCAATCGAAGCTAAACCTCCACTACCGAACGAATACGGATCATATGTTTTGTCGAACGTCCCCAATTAATTGGTAAAGCACATTAACCATTTACTCGCTACGTCACGGCATCTCAGTCTTCTGAACGCTATTGCCCCCAAAACCCGCATAAAAAACAAGAAATCTGGGCTCATGCGTGAAGCCAAAAAATTTCAGTCGCGGTGGGTCTCTTTGATTTCTTCAAGTTGCATGACAGTGTGGACGGTTGCCTGCTTTCACAACGCTTACAATGCATTGGTATTGATCAAGGCCCTATTTCATGGGATCAAAATGTCTCAAATGGCATAAGATGGGCAGTATGAGCCAATGGTTTATGTAAGGGGAGGAATGCTCTTTGTGGCATTTCATAGGGGATACTGCTAGATTTCGTGCAATTAGACTACATATAAACAGGTCGAAAACAAATTGCGGTTTAATCCACGCGTGTTTCGTGACTGTCTTGAAATATGAGGGTAGGTAATTACGTTGGGTGTGCTCTACTTGAAAAATAACCTAAATGCCATAGTTGCCATGGCCATGGTGCGTCAGCAACATTTCAGTGTAGGGGAAACACGATCGCTCAGATCAAGTTGGGCTCTATCTAAGGCGTTCGGCCAAACTGCGACGACCAGATATGAGGATGTTTATACCTTCCAGGCTGTATATACAGATGGAAATGCTCTCTAAAGTCACACGATTTTGGTGAAGCGGGCCATTAATCCATCTTCCTCAGTACCAGTTGACAGGTAAACGACACTGCGCGCAAATGCGATAAGCTTGCGTTGCCCAGAGCCCGAATACGAATATCAAAATTTCAAGAGTGGTGTGAACTCTTTGGGCCGGGATCAAAACATTACATTTTCTAACTCTACAAAAACATTCTAACATCAGCACCTTCAACTATAAGTAGCGTTTTGTCGCTAGTTCAATAAAGGCAGTCTCTTTAACGACTAAACTTTTGCTGTTGGCTTAAGTAAGATGAATGCCACAGTCCGGAAAACCACGCCCCTATCTGCTTAAATTATGTTGCTTGTAGTCCACAGATGCGTCATAAAGACTGCTACTTCATTTCAAAGGATGCACATGGTCTGCTTGATACAACATGGTTTCCGTGGACGACAACCACATGTAGCCAAACTCCTTGTAACACGACAAACACGAGCAGAAGCCTACGACAGAGGGGGTAGCCTGGACAAATTCTGCGCTGTAATCACCAAGAGCCCATCCAGTGCCTCTTTTCTATCTATTTTTTTGGAAATGGCTAGCCTGAACTGATAACTTTACCTAAAACGGCCATGATTATGTGGAAGCCAAAGTTGCATTTTTGCCACCAATGACATCCATCGAGACTCACTTTTTCGGTCCGAGGTTTCCAGGAACTATGTGAGCAATCCCTGATACTCTGTGTATCGAAAGTGCCGGAAGTATGTAAGAAACCCAAAACATTTATCCATAATGTCAATACACGAACAAGCCAGTGACAGTGATGCTTGAAATAATTCTTCAGCAACCTAACACCCCAAAAGCAAGTTTGGTAAATGCTTCACACTTCTCTTAAGAGCTTTTTCTCCCATAAATTCCTAAAAATTTAGCAGCGTTAATTGAAATCAGGTAGACGCGAGCTTCGTATCCCGGAGTCACTAACTTTCAACCTTTCCTTACCACACTCACTAGACAGTATCAGATTACGAAATCACTATCAACATGGGAAAGTTCTCCCCGCAAACTATTCTTTGTGTACCCAAAAAGCTTCCAGCCCCTGAGTTCGGTCTTTCTTGGAACGCTTTCACTCTTCTTACGGAAACCGAAATCCTGGATAAGGTCTAGAGAAATTAATCCAGAACTGTGCCCGGTTTGTGCTAAAAGTAACATCTCATGTTCCGCGGGCGACGATCAAAACTGTAGCGCTGCTTATGGGGTTTCCGCTTCGTTTGAGGTATGTCTCGAAATACCATTTGATGAAATGCTGGAGACAACTCGGGTGGAATGTGGCATTAGGACAGTCATTCCAGATGTTTGGCATCGATTTGAGTTGCCCATACGGATTGTGACAATTGCCTTCCGTTCTTTCTTCGTTCTAACGCTATGGCTACCTACCTGTGGATCATACAGGTTTTCGATTTTTCAAGGAGTATAATGGAACCATTCAGCACAAACAAGGACTTCAGTGCAACAAGAATAACGCAGGTGAAGTTCAAAAAGCAGCAAAGAAATCGGCGCGACACGAACAAGTACAAAAAGTAATGGTATGTGGTTAGCTTGCCTAGTTTATCTAGCTGTGTTCACAACAAGCCCACTCTCTGGATGCTAAATAATGCTTGTTTTCTGTGGGCTCTTGGAAATAGACCTTCCACCCAACATTGTTTCGTCTCAATTAACCTTCAGAATAATATTTCGAAAGAAACTGTGAATGCGGTCCTAATCAAGAGAATTGGAAACGGACTGGTATTTTCTAAGTCGTACTTTACCAAGTTGACATCTGTGGTATGAAAAACTCTTACTTTGGGCAATCTGTAAACTCAACGGGATTATGGCACCACAAAGATGTTTGAGAGCTCTGATCACTTGAGAAGTTTTACTGGGCTGGCACCCGTGATTAAATGAAAAGTAAAAGTTTGTCAACACCGTGATATCTTTAAGTGCGTCTTAGAGCGACGCAGAGGACTGACTGCACCTTTTAATTTATGCACATACTCGGTCCAACCGTTCGACCGTGGACGCCTGGCAGTTATTAGCAGTGAATTGTTTTCAAAGTTTAGTTACCACAGCTACTCACGACTGTGAACTTTGTCGTTGGTGCCGCTGTAGATTCATCATCATCATCATCATCGACAGCATGACATCAGTGTTCAACACCGATGCTTCACTGCCGTACAACCATGATTTAGTTGAAAGCCTTATTGTGAAGGAAAGAATAAGGATGGACGGGGAAGGGACTTAGCGCTAGCTTACTACAATCATTCCGAGGTGCCTACGCCTCCAGACACTCATTCAGGCAATCTGGATAGAAACTGACAAGATCGCCACTGACATCGATTGGCAGCCATATTTTGCAGCGTCTCCCACCAGGCGCAGTGAGGATAACGCGATCCCCAACCTGGAAGGCGAGCAGCACCCAAGCGTTTCGTAGCCTCCTTCATACCCCTCTGCCAGATCAAGGACTGACGCACCTCTCTGCTTCCGCCACTCTGAATTGGGCATGGAAAACAGCACTCTCTTCGGCACACGATGATTAGGCATACTCAACACGTGTCCCAACCAACGCAGCTTCTGGTGCTGGACACATTCTTCAATGGAAATACCCGTTGTACAACCAAAAACTCGCTTTCTAACTGCCTCGTTACGGATTCGCCGACACCAACCAACACGACCTATGGTTCTGAGACAACGATTGCCAAACACCTGAAGACGTCTCAGTTCCGCTGCTCGAACAGGCCAGGTCTCACAGCCATACAACAAAACAGCCCGCACTGTAGCTTGACACACGTCCCTTCAGGTTCAGGGATACACCACTTTGACGCCATAGGTGCCTCAAATTAGCAAACGCAACCCGAGCCTTGCAGATTCGTGCATTGACCTCGTCTGTCACACTACAATCAGAACTAATACAACTTCCAAAATACGTAAAACGCTCCACAACTTCCAGTGCCTCTCCCTGGATTGTAAGTGGCGTGTTCAGTGACTGCATGTCCAAGAGCATGACCTTGCACTTTGTGGGTGCAAAGTGCATACCAAAGGACGGGATGACTTTGGTCAGTTCATCCAAAAAGGTCTGCGCCCTCTCCTCCTCTTCGAAGATGAGAACGATGTCGTCTGCATATTCCAACTCGACAACGTTTTCGTCACAGTCTATCTGAACACCGGGGTTTTGGAGACCTTCCAGCGTTCGTCTCATGGTTTCATCGATCACGAAAGTAAATAGGAAAGGAGAGAGTGAGCATCTCTTACGGACACCGCTTTGTGTACGGAAGCTTTTGGAGAGCTCGCCGTATACTCTAACACGTCCGGAAGTCCGAGGATACATGTTCACAAACTTCCGGCGCATTCCTTGGTGGGCAGGCGTGTCAAGAAGAACAGACCGGTCAACCGAGACAGACCGGTCAACCGATCAGCCGCTGTAGATTAAGCTTCCAGCTATCGTGACTAGGAATCGGTAACACTCAAAAAATGGCGTATATCCAGAAATCGGCTGCAGTAGTCGAAAGCTAAACTAAACTCCACAGGATGCAGTACTCACTCAGAAGGTTGGAGGTGAATCCAACGTTCACAAGATTTACAGCCATCAGTTCCTCTGAAAACATGTGCATCGCCTACTGGCCACGAATGAGTTATCATGGTAGGCGACTCCGATTTATCTATACCGCGATGTCTGCAGTGAAATTCTGAAACAACTTTAAAGTGCAGAGCTGGTGGAACGACAAGAAGTTGAGCATAATCCTTTGCGGCGAACACAAATACATTTTATTGCCATTTTTACGCTTGTCTTCAGCTTCTTCCGAAGGATTGGTAACAACTTTTGTGTTTCGTCAATCTATAGCTCTTAATCGGCAACGGTTGTCCAAATAGGTGAGATTTTTCAGTGACCCACTTGGTAGCGAGCTTCATGAAGGGAACTCTATATGTTACATTTTTTTGATACTTTGGTGACGTACTGTAACCATAGGCATCACAGAAAACAATTCAAAACTGGACTGAATAAGTACATGGCTTTGTGGGAGACATCATACGTTGGTGCATAAATCCCATACAACTTGAAAAAAGCATGAGGGCTGCAATATGGCTGAGCTTCTCAAGGCTAAACAACACTACCCGGCAACCCAGGGCTGAGTAGATGAGACCTACTACCTCGAGTTCTCGCAAATTAATTTCCAAACAGGCCCATGAAGTTTTATAAACCCCTTTGTTTTTCGGTGCGTTTGTGGCTATTCCTGTAGGTCTTTTGGAATGAGACATTTATGATAGCAGTCAACTTTTGGTTTGACGGAAGTTATATACTTGCAGCATCCGAATTAAGGCAACTTAGTGAATTTCCCACGGTATCCTTTCATTGTGAGGTCCAACTAAAACAAACTTCATGGAAGCGGTCTAAAAAGACAATGAAGTGTTAAATCCAGTTGGAACGCAGTGCGAGTGTGGAAAGTGTCTCTAGTATTGATCACGACCATTGTAGATTGAACTAAGAATTAGCAATAAGTAACGATGGTTAGAACTTATAGGCCATGCCTCCCAACAGCTTAAACTGGGCAATAAAATATAGGCACAAAATTTCGCAATTCCATGTAATGACAGTTGCATTGCACTAAGAAAAAAACTCCAAATAAAATGCATGGGCGTTCATTAGGAGGATGGTCATCTTGTGTACGAACAAATGCATCATCTGATTTAATCTCAATGCAAGGTTTTTGCAACTTTGTCCATTACATCCCAGTGGTTTTTGGTGTGTCAAAATTTGTTGAAAAACTGACTACCAGTGTGTAGTAAATTAATTCAACTTCTCACAATCTTCACGTAGGAACCATAGTTACTGAGCCAAAGGCGTAGTGCTTTAGAAGTAATAATTACAAAGCAGAAGTGGTACGGTTGCAGTTACAAAGCTGATTGTGCCTCGGTGCTTAAATGTCTTGTTTTTTTTAGTTAAAACCAATAGCATTATTCTCACACATAAGCTGAAGGAGTTTCTAACCAAAATTACTGTAAGCAGTTGTTGAAATCGCACGTATTTTAGCTTCTCAAACAAAAAAGTTTTACCATTCGATAGCACGAGGCTTCTTTCCAATGAGAACCGATGATCGGTACTTGTTCAAGTCTGCTGCTCCACTCCATTGCTCTATGGCTGTTGCCATTTTCTGCGACAGGATATGTCGCCATCAACAGTGTCGGGAATTGATGCCCCTACGTGCGATAACCATTCGGACCCCTTTTAGCCGACGCCTTCTTCTGTCAATCCGATTCCAAGTTAAGTTCAGTCTTAACGACACTGTGTTACTGACTCCAGTTCAATCGCAGACAACTACTTCAAATAAAAATGCGCACTCATCAGTCCAATAGTAACGGCTAGCACTGCTGAGCCGGAACTTTTTTGTAACGGTTCACCAATGTTTGAAGAGACTGTCCATTTATGGACACAGGCTATCAGGTCAACATGACTCAATTATTCAATATCATTTATCGGGTTCCAAACAGTAGACCGAAAATAGTTCGGCGGTTGGCACTGAACACAATCAAACTGGTCTCTATTCGACTGCTGGGTCTAACTATGAGTGCACGGAAGCGATCAATCCGACTGAACTGGTCGTCGATCGACCAGCCACTCCTGTCATATGATTATTAACCACTTTTTTAGAAATTTCAGCGCTTAGTCTAGAAGCGATGTTTGATTACGATATTATGACCGTGACGGAGTAGCACGAACTGGGGCCCACTTATAAGATCTTCCTGACGCAGGAGGAGGGGACTGAGATAGTGGAGTCAGAATTAGGAGTTGATGGAATCTATGAAGACTCCTCAAGGATCCCTGACTGCGCTCACCAGCAACTTCTTTTAAGCAGACTCCGTAAATATGAAGTTTTTTATCCTTTACTGGTCTGGAAAGCCAAGTATTTCACAAACCACAGCGTGGTGGTATTATCAAGTAGGAAATACCGCTATGATCTGAGTTTTCCATGGGCCAGTACTCAGCCGCGACCCACTTGCTGCGTTTGTCCTCAAACTCAGTAATGTTACAGACTCCGTCCCACATGTTTGATGAGAACGCGAAACTATGAAATAATAGCCCCATGACAGCATGGCAATATCCAGTCTATCCACCCCTTGGACGCATATAGATCACTGCAATGGCAAAATGTCACCATTAGATACTTCACGAGGCTCTGAGACATGTTAAATGGACAGATTTTACAATAACCATCTCCCACATTCAACCCTCACTTGAGGATCCAAGGCAACCTGGAGTGCCTGGTAAAATTCTACCAGGAGAACCCTGAATAACCAGAGGTGTGTCACTGCATAGTTTTCAGGTTTCAAAGTCCTCCAGAGAAGGGTTTCATAGATTACATATTTACAAGGTTCGAAAAGATTCTCCGGTTACATTACAATCTATAACATCAAATCAGACAAACAAAGTATGGGATAAATCACGCTTTAGGGAACATTTGCATGGCATATGACCACACTGTAAAAAAATAGTGCCGTTCGGATCGTTCATGCATAGCGTTCTATTTCTGGCGAGAGAAAAAGCGTATATTCACAACGAACATCTTTGAACATGGCTTGGGTGGTAATCCGAAAAGCCTCGCCCTCTTGTTGGAGGCGTTTGCAAAGCCTCTAGTGCAGCATAGGCGGTTTGCAAATTGTATGAGAACACATTCGTTAAGTAGCTGCTATTGGGAGTAACGAAAAATGAAACTGAATTTTGTAGTCGTAGAGCGTAAGACAGACAATCTACAGCCAGTGAATACTTTAGTATCCAGCCTATTCCGAAAGGATGGATTAGAAACACAAAATATGCTTATGACATTTCTTATTGACGAAAATGTGGAAGATATAACAGCGGTGCTTCATCGAGTCACAAGGATCATTGGACTAGTGACTGATATCAGAGAAAGAGAGTTCTGCATGCAAAAAGGTAGTAGAGTGGTATCCATCCGCAAGCGAAATGATCAAGCTGGAGCATAAAAGTTCTAGGGCTCCACAACCCTAATCAACAGACAAAAAGTGGGCTTGATCCTTGACTTCTGCAGCTTACGGACATCATGTAGTGGGGGAACAATATCAGGCTGAATTCAAATTGACCAGTTCACGAAGCGACTATCCGTCATGTCCTTAATTTTGGTTGTGAAACGAAAAATGATCAAAATGGAAAGGCACATTTTGCTCCCAGTTTGCGCAATCTTCGGGTGGATTGTGATTTCTGTAATGGACTTCTCTTCGCTCTCCCGTTTTTCCGAATTTTATAGTTCCTTCATGTTCTCAACGCAACTAGTCCAGCTGATCATCACTTGGGGATTTTTTGATAGACACTATGGACTAGGGGGCTGTTCACATCAAACTGAGAGACAACATGCGCTTCGATTTATTGGAGGTCGTCTACAAGTTGAGGTGCAGATTAGTGGGGAGAGAAAAGTGATGGCTGATCTGTATTTCCTCAGCCAGCTCCAAATTAACGTTTGGAGCACTCGCAACGTTTTCCCATTTGTACCAATTACAACTACACTCGTTTTTCATTGCTGGCCATCCTGCTTAGTCGCTATACCCACAATTTATACCTAAAATCTCATGTCCCGAAACACCACAATAGAATCCAGTGATGAGTCGGTCATCATTGACTACCCCCGTTATCGGTCACCCAGATTCGATTTCGAAACCCACGTAAATTGCTATTTGGCCGAGGCCGACCTAAATAAGCAGCCATCTGGGTACATGAATAAAATGTTCAAGGTAGAAAATTCTCACGTACAACCTATTCAACGTAGTGCTGAAAGTTCACCCAGCCTGCAATACGAATTAATCGATTTATGGCCGGTAGGTCATACGTTGACTCCTTGCGCGTACTGAAAGTTAGATGTATAGCTTTCGTGACGGAACACGATACTTATAATCTCGGTTGGTAGGTATCGAACAAGAGCTTCGGCTGAGACTCAGGCAAGCCTTCCCTTGTCATTAGCTGCCATTCGGCTCAAGGCGAGACTGAAGAAGCCACCTAAAACTGTCACCTTGTCGTGGTGGCTGGGATTCAGTGCTACAATGAGCCCGCGGGCTAAACTGGCTAGAACTCAGTTTCTTAAGGTGCAACCATACCAGAAAGGCCATCAAGGAGCAACACGACGAACAGCGAGAGTTCGCATTACGGGGCGGCCTGGAGGTGAAATCAAACTGTCCTCCGCGATGGGAGTAAAAAGGCAGTAAGGCATTCCCTTCAGGCGACCACCATTTGCATATTTATGGAAGCAGCGATGCTGTATTTCTCTGAGAAGGGATGGATTAGATAAGGTCGGCGCTAAAGGTCCACACTCTGATCGCGGAGCGGTTGACCGTGACCGCCGGCGTGTCATTCAATACGGTCAAAATACTCTGAAAAGTCAGTCCCATGCTGCTCAGAACGCACCTGTTATGCGCAACTGCATTAAGAGTCATACAGTTATGCCTTACTCCCTGTGCCCTCTAGTCAGGCCAGCAGCCTGCAGCCGGAGTCAGAATATTGAGTCATCGGTTCTGGGAAGGGTCCCTCAGGAAGACCCTAACAACCAATGCTTCGCGGTCCGGACCTTTGAATAAGAGACTAGGGTTGGGGCCCCTGAACGAAACCCTACCCAGCAAAACCCTCCAGTAATGTAAATCAAAATAAACCCTTATTAAATTCAACGACCCTGGTCCATATTGTCGCTCTCAAATTCCATACCCTGTATCGAATTGGGCAACATATACCTCTTGTTCAGACCTTCGATCCATGTACGTTGTTTCTCCAAAACACGCATGCAAGAGCTCAGTTATATCACACATCTCAACCCGCTCAAGATGAACCCAAATTAATTTACCCTTAGGGTATTTGATGACCCTAGTACAATAGATTGTGGTATCACTGGAGTAGTGATTAGCCCCAGGATTGAGTGTGCTTTACTGGACCAGACCCCAGTTACTAGTGGCCTCTCGCTGTAAGGCTGACTGGTTCAATCAAGTCAATGCATCCCGACGAGGTAAGTGGTGTTTATTTGTTGCGTCAGCATACTCCCAGATAGACGGTAGCTCTGAGGCCGAGAAGAACCGCTTCTATCGTGATTTGTTATGGTTGCTGCGTTTAGACGGAAGTGGTGGCTGATATGAACGCCCAGGTAGGCCGATTATCATCATCATCAGCTATAAGAACCGCGTACTTGCCATACAGTGGTTATAGCTGCCACAGTTTCGTTCACCGATGATTTGGGGAGATGCTGTAGATAGCTGTGCATTGGAGGCGGTAGCTGATATAATTGATGCGTAAATACCGGATTGTCAGTAGACTTTTCATTGGAGAGCTTGGGAGGCGAACTACACATTGAAGGCAGAAGCTTGGATGCACGAGCGACTGGGCCATGTCTGAAAATGTCTCAAACTACCGATGTGTCCCGCCTCGGGGTCCACGGAGACGGCAATAACAAGCGCAGCTGAGTTTGCTGGTAATGGCTTTCACACTTCGCTGCCAAGTCACCGTTCATCTATCGCGGGAGAGCTATTTCGTCCGAAAACCATTCGATGTACTTCAGCATGACTGATTCGGTGTTCCCAGCAGACTCGGGCAATGCTCCGAAGATATCGATGGCCAAACAGTGAAAGTCTTTTGGCGTCCTCAACGCGCAGCAGCCAGGTTTCTGACCCGTATAATAATATGGAGCGAACCGCAGCTATGTAAACTCGACCCTTGGCGGATAAACTGATGTCACGCCTACGCCACAGGTGATGCAGGTTCACGAAAGCTGTTCTGGCCTTCCCAATTCGGATGCAAGTATCATCCTTCGCGAAACCACCGGGAGTGATACAGCTGCCTGGTAGGCAAATTTGTCTACTACCTCAATCAGCTCATCCGTAAGCATGAGGTTAGGGTTCGAGCCTCCCCGGTCTTGCAGCAGCACTTTACAATTTGCAGGTGTGAAGTGCATGCCAAACCGACAGATCCTGGAACAGTGACACTGATTCCAGCAACCAACAATGGTTGTGATTCTTGACTTGAAAGCTGCCCTTGACCCTGTGGACCGCCAGGCACCACGGCAGTGTCCATGGAGCAAAAGTGTCCCCCATAATTTCTTGACCCTCCTTAAGGCGCTGTACGCCAACTCCCGCGAGCGTGTGAAGGTCTACGGGAAGCCCTCGCCTGAGTTCACCACATCAAGTGGTGGCAGACAGGGCTGTCCTCTTCCACCTTTCCCCTTCAACTTCGTCATTGATACGATTATGGAAGACTCACTACTAGCCTCTAATGCCTGTGGGGTCGGAATTTTCCTAGGGCATTCTCTCACACAACGAGTACGCAGAAGACATAACTCCTCTTGGATCTGACACTGTGGTAATGCAAACAATATTAAATAATCCAAATAATTCTGCCTCACGGTTTGGCATGCGCTTCACACCTGCAAAGTGTAAAGTACTACTGCAAGACCTGGGAAGATCGAACTCTAACCTCATGCTTGCGGATGAGCCGATTGAGGTAGCAGACAAGTTTGTCTACCAGGCGAGTCATCGCTTCTGGATCACCGGAGAGAAATGTGAAAGACCCGGGTTTGTTCTTGACATTTTGAGATGCATAACGGCGCGAACGCTGCTCCCCGACATGCGCAGTTAGAGGTCTTGTTCTCCTGATAGATGGGGCCTGGCTTTTAATTCACCAAACTCGTGATCACAACACTATTACAACTTGAACATAGGATGAGTTCAGGGGAAAAGTGTCATGTCAAATAGGACCTCAGATAAGACCAATCATTTCCGAAATTTTAGACACGGCCAGACTTACCGTATAGTGAAACCAAACTGGCCATAGAGCAATCATGCGGACCAGGCGTTTTCAGTTCATGAGCTGCAACAAAACCTAGTGAAATCTATCCTAAATGCTTTTATAGATTTGGCACACCGAGCGCCCGGAAGATCGCAGTCACCCATTAATGATCGTACCGCATAGGAATATTCCCGTTTTCGACGTCTTGATCAGGCATTTCTTCTCTGTAGCCTGCTGAAGATAGGGTGCACAAGACTGAACGATGTCAACAGTATACACAATATCTTTTTGATCAGGGTTATCCAATGTTCAAATCGAGGGCGCCCGCACCTGCAGTGTTCACCCAACCCTCAAAAAAACATGCGATGCCGTTTGGAGCTGCTGTTTTGCACCACTACTGAGGGCACACTAAAACGCCGACTGACACTCGAAGCTGTTTAAAAAGCTAGTGGTACCACTTGGATCAAAGTGGCTAATTTGAACTAGATCAACCTCCACAGATACACAGGGAGGCACAATTCGGGCTACTCTATTCTAACAACCACTCTCTCTTCGTTTCAGATAAAATAAGGGTCGGACCATATTAGGCGGATAGAAGTGAAACCCGACAGGAGAAATCATGGTGCAAGCCACGGAGGAAACTTTGTTTCAGCAGAGACCACACTTTAACAAAGTAAACGAACATGGTTTGGGAGGAAATTATTTTGACCCAAATCAAGATGATTACTTTATCATCGGTCCAACTAATAAATTTGCACCATCCATCGCTTATCGAAACTGCCTTAAGTACAGGCGACGAAGTGCATCGCTTAGACACCAAGACAGTCTTGGCCATCTGCCGAATCAGCAAGGTCCAGGAAATAATCTAAAGAAACTTAAAATCGACCATGGAAACCATAGAAGACATTACAAGAGAGAGAGCGCACAAACAGAAGATCCGCGCAAAGTCCTAGAGGAGGAAATCAGGCGAATACGTGCCGAACTTGAGCAAAGAAAACACAGTCTGAAAAACGTAGAAACGACTTCACAATCTCCCCCACAAAATGCTGAGCCATACGAATCGAGTGAACTCAAGCTAAACCTGGAAGACAGCCCAGTGATAACTGGGTCACACAAAACTCCACAGGCACCCAGGGCGGCGAGGAAAAAGGGAACGCTTGAGTATATAGTAGCTCCTAACATAGAAAATAAAAGACGACGAAAATCATCCAGTCCACTTGCACAGCCTCGTCTAACTGAATACCAACGAGCATATAAAGCTCCAGAAATTACTTCCGTCCACCGGCGGCCACAGACTGCACAATCAGAATTCCAAACCGCCTTCAAGGCCAGTAGTTATCACGGACAAATAGATATATTTGAAACTGAATATGCACGTGAGTACAAGCCATTCAGATACGTACCAGTAGACAAACTCAATACATCCTTTATTCGAGATCCGAACGTTAATATTGTACCAATACCCAGACCCAAATCCGCCTCCATACTCGTGAGGGCACAGCAACCAGAAGACAAGACAAATGGTTACCCGAGAAGCAGACCGGAAACATCTCAACCAAACTTATCTAAAAAGATTAAGTCACATGAAAGCAGATACACTTCAGAATACGGTGCCAAGTACCACAGCTATTTTGGACTGCAGCCTAATTCTAATGGGCCAACTGAATGGATGCGGGTGCTGGAAGGAATACGTAACCAGGCAGATTTATATCGAAAACGTGACCTAGAATCGCATTTCACGCGCGACCACTTGGTCCAATTGGCATCCGCTTTCGTGGACTATTGGGATCAACCCAGCAGCGACCGATGTGCCCGGAATCGCGAGAAATTCCTAACAATATTAGCACAGCCCCCTGCAGGAAAGCCGTCAGAATTATGCAGTGAGAAAAATGAAGAACGCGAAGCACATGCCACAACCTCCGCGCGCCGACGGGCTATGATGGATAGTCATCATGTAGCAGAACTTCTTGATGAACACCAAGTTTATGATCCCGAATCATATTCAAGTGAAGTGAAGCTGGGAAAGTGGTTCTATCCGGAAAGCACATGCTCAAAAGGAGGTGAAAAAAATAATCAGAGTCAACTTGTCAGACAGAATGATGCACAAGCGCTTCCCGCACACTTTGACAACCAACTTTCTTCAACTTCTCTGGACATAGAGATGAAAAAGCATGGCACAGCTGGTCAACCAAGCCATATCCACAGAACTTCCCAGCAAGGCAACAGTCTGAGCCCAGTCTCCACTAAATCCATAATGTCCAGTGCTACACCGATTTCAGAACCAACAAGTTATACCAACAAACAAAGAAATCATGAGGTCAATGATAGCAATAATCAGAGGAAAAACATACAGCCTTCCAGCGATTACCTATGTCATTCATACGCAGAAAATCATGAATACCGAAGCTGGGACTACATCTGACGTAATCGGCCCTTTTTGACGGACAGTAACCGTGACGCATCATCATACTAACTAGGATTTTATTACTTGATTTCGTAAGCTGAAGAAACCAACAAAATGAGCGTTTACTTGTTTTTTTTACATCCTCTCTGTGGGAATCCATGTGGACGGCATAAACGGAGGGCGTTGACAATAGCAAGAAAAAGGCCTTCAAATGGGGTTGCAATGCGACAATACTCCACATTACGAACAAATTACGGGAATAGGCTCCGACAATGGGGAAAGGGAAAACCAGTAGGATTAGGTACTGTTTGGGGCTTTTTGTACTGCAGGAGGTATGATAAGGAATCAAAGGTAGGCAAGTGAGAAATCAAATATAGGCCGCTGATAAGAATGCTGAAAAAGACTAGATAAAAGCACGCAAATTTACATAATAAAACAAGGTCAGTACATGGAAAGTCATTAGGTAGCTCGTGTTGTCGAAAGAGGAACAGCGTTGGAGCTGTTTCATAGCGTGGGCAGTTTTCAGCGAGCGATCAGGTGGCCATACTCATTACAACTTAGGATCAATGCATACAGAATAATTTCCGCCACAAACGCTTATCTATTTTCGAATCGTCTACGGTGACCTTGGGTTGATGAAATCCTGGAGGATTATGGGATGCGTTGTGGAGCGAACTGATTGTAGATTTTCGAGAAGAACCTGGTGAAACCGCCGAGCCATTTTTTCTTTCAAGGAAGCTTGACATTTGATTACATTGTGCAGGGCCTCCAAGTTCCGCTACTCGTAGTCCACACCAGATTGCTAGGTCAAAAACCGTCTTCAGGTTTTTCTGTGTCAAAGCGGAACACTCAACATAAGCCTCAGCCCCCAGCTGTGACGCTAGCTGTTCGGCTGTCTTCTTGTCAACCGGTTCCTCACCGTGTTTGGACAATTCTAGCAACTGGCCGATATCATTTCTAAGGTCACAGGCGCAACCAACGAGAAGGAATGCAGGACCAGGAATCCTGTGGGCTTCAGGCGATTGCCTTATCCCACGAGTTGGGCCACACGATCGGGATCTAACTGCGGATAAGTTTTTCGTAAGCTCTTTCGAACGAACTTTACGTTCGCTTGGTGGAACCGTCGACGACCGTGTGGCTACTAATCGCTTAGCAGCCGGGTTGAACACGAGGTGGGCGTTGGAAAGTTCGTCTAACCATTTGTCCCGCAAAGATCGGAACGATGAAGGTTTGACGACAGAAAAGCAAAGTAGCAGCACGTGAACACCGGGGTAGGAAAATTGCCGGAGAGAAGCGACTTCGTTCTAGAAAGTTAGAGGAGATAGAAGTAGCTGAAAAGGAAGCTCAGTACTAAAGGTAAGAGGGTGCAACAAACTGACTCCCTCAGGTTGAACAGAGATACCACGCAACTTCAATTCAGCAGAAGCGCGTGTTGCAGTATCAAGGCAATCACACTGATGAAATATACTACATGTATCCGTGTCTAAAGAACACGGTTGCATTTGAATGAAGATGGCTAGAGTCTTCTACATAGGTTATAATGCGGCACATTTACTGAACCTCAGAACCCAAAATTTCCCGTTACAAACAGTCTGCTGACCGTAAAGCTATTCGGTTATCTCCTCGGCCGTCGCCAGTAACGGATACAAGTGGTTGTTTCTTATATGTATTGGTCAATCACCGGTGGGTCTTATCGTTCACCACCAGATGGGACACGACAGTTTGGTTGCATAATCTTCTTACCAGCTTTCATTATCAGCATCTGCGGTACTTTCCAGCTTGTCCATAACATACTTTATATACGTGGCGGAGTAAAGCTGATTACATGAGTAGAAATTGAGTGACATTACTGGGTTCCCTGACTTCGTATCCATCTTCTACCTAGCGAAAGCTAGCTTAGCTTAAGCACGTTGTTTGTAGTTACCCACTAACCATTCATCGGTTATCTTTTACGTGAGTACGAACCAAGTACCACCAGGTACAGTGAATCTAAGCTGATCCAAGCCGTAGCGAATCCGTGGACCTAGGCAATTAACAATGCAGTTAACATGGAAACAAAATTTCATCCTTATTCGTTATGGTTTGCAGATGCAATGATGCACCGAAATAGTAACAGGACGACTGACTGCGGTCAGTACAAAACATTTTAGCACCTGACTTAAACGTATCCTGCGGGATGTATCAGGTTTATGCTTTGTAAGACATCGAATGTCAGGTTATTTCACAGCCTTAAATGGCTAACTGACTAAGTCTTAACTGGTTGCTGATACTCACCTGTTTCAGGCAGGTAATCTACCGTCCTACAAGTGGTTAATTCTAACAGGTAAGGAAACTTGGAGGAAGTAAAGACAACCAAACAAAACCATCCGTTGTTTACCACCTAATTGATAATCGGACTACATCTACCCAACTCTAGAGAAACAGGTTAATTTCCTTGCCAAGGCACGAACTAATAACATCACTTCCAGACTAACAAGTAAGTTCACTTCCAACAAAAAAATAAAACAATTCTAACACTTCAAAATAGGAAAAATAATAGGTTATCGGCAACTCAGGACATCCTGGCGTAGTTTTGGGATTCCGATTGTGTATCAACACACATAAAGAAAGTAAGTTGGCATAGTACCCGCTTTGTTTAATGAACTGTCACGAAAAAGGTAGCAAGAAGCACTAGACACTTGGTTCTCACTGCGAGAGGGCAATATTTCAAACAGGTTCCATGAAAGAAATAGAGATGTGCAATGAAATCAAACAAAACAGATTTCTTCGAAAAGGAATTTTCCTGGTTCACGGATAATCCAGTTTTCACAAAAGTTAGGTATTTGACTGATCTTTCCTTAACGAATAGGAATCTCTTCCCAGAAGAAGCCAATACGATCAGGTCCCGCGAGTGAACGCAGACTGCGGTGGCCGTGTTATGAGTGCTAAATAATCACCCATCGCAACCGGTCCGTTTTCACGCTCAATTCTAGATGACACAAACATTGAGATAAACAGAGGCCCAGTGGAAGGGTTTAAAGGTGACAAAATCACGTATAGGGTTAATTAAGTTGAAGTGTTACTGTTTATAAAATGATATGGGACCTTCGGGTTTTTCTCCACTTGCTGATTATAAAAAGCACTCCGACTACGTATCTAGAAAAGGACTGTGAAAACAGTTATAAAGCCAACCCAAATACATCAAGTTGCGTTAAGATGACTGGACAACTGATTGGTTAAACGATGGGGCAATCGCGGTGTAATTACTTGCAACTAGTAAAGACGTTTACTCACACAGTACACTAAAGATTAAAGTGGGGCTCGATATAACTACACAGTTGTGGCTTCTTCTTTCATGAAAACAAGCAGGAGACTAGTTTCAAGAAGATACCCGATTAGTACAGTGAGTAAGTCGCAGAAAATATTCATGTTCCAAAAAATCCCTAACATGTAATTACGGTTGTGAATGGGGGAAAACTGAAAGTAAGAAATGAAAGTAACCATGCGAGAACAAAGGAACTGTGTTCCAGAATGATAAGATTTGATTGTTGGAGCGGTAAATCCCACAAACTTGTGTTGATTCTGAGCGCAGTTGGCTATGTAATCATGGTGTGGATGTTTTTTGAGTAAAATGGGGTGGTAGCCGAAAATTCGCCCACACTTTATCGGACAAAAAACATGTATATCATAGAGTAGGTGTCAACCCACTCAACCCATATGCCCAAGCTAAGTGACAGTATATGTTTCACTGAGATCGATTACGTGCCATGTCCTGTGATGTTTTCAGCCACGTGCAAGAAAAATCCTATGGGCCCCACCTACGGAGAGTGAAATCTTGTAGTCCTGTTTGACTATGGCCGCTTTGATTTTGCATTGCCACGTCATGACCTGTCCTCCACGAACCCTTCACCAACTGCCGTCCGGGATGGAACGCAGCACTTTCACAGGCAGGCAATGGTTGCACATGTGCACTGCCTGTCCTAATCACCATAACCTCAGACCTCTGGGCCTTACGTGCTATTCTAGCTATTCTGATTCGTTACCAAGTGCTTTTTACGTAGCACTTTGTTGCGTACACGCAGCAGCCAACTACCCCCTGCTGTGCTATGGAGGCGTATGTGATTAAACACTTGTTTCAGATATTCGGATAGGGGGAGAAGACAAACTTTGCAACTACAACGTAAGGCCACGTTTACAGTTGCTTTATGCCTTCAAAGAAATTCACTTCTGACGCCAAAAATGACGCCTCGAAAATGCGCGCAATGACTTTATCTGCCACAGAACGATTACGGCTTATGCAGCTGCCAGGATATAGGAATCGATGAACAAACGTAAGTTCGTCATTCTGAAGTTTCCAGCAGGCGCACGAACGATGTAAGACCCCAACATAAAAATGCACCCAGGAAGTGCAAAACATAAGCCGAAAGATGCAGCCAGTTTCGATAATCTATTTGGAATAATTTGTACAGACAGGTCATCGTTAAATAACAGGGAACGTTGTTCTCGTAATCTATGTCGACTACTCTTCTCCGATACCTATATTCACGATTTCATGAGGTATGCACTACATAATAAATTGGACGATGAAACTGAAAAATAAAGAGGACGACCCTGTTACGAAATTCGATTTATTGTGCACCCTAAACCGACCGGAATGGGCGCGAAGTTCGTTTACAAAACCCAAGGGTATGTAAAAGTAGAAGAGGCAACCTATCCAAAGACTTCTTTAAAATCTAAGAAAGAAGTTTTAGTCGCCTGCATGTGCGGTGATGCAAAGATATGGTTCATCCAGCCTCTACCTAATCGAAACCCTGTTTGACGTCCCCGGATTTGCGTTTCACGTGTCCAAGTTAGAAGTGGCAATATTGAGGAACTCGCACACCACGTTAGGACAAGCGCAAGGATCGCACTAGTATGGTTGAGCAGTCAAGCGATTTGTCCGCACCTTACGCGGTCCTGGAAAACGTAGGGGGAAGCGACTTCGGACGAGCGCGTGGTCGGATTCCACAAATGTAATCTAAACGACCGGCAGTCAGTTAATGATCCGCGCCATCAGTAGCTGATGGCAATGTGGTCGATTTGAGTTTGTGGCCGGCATGCCGTTGGAGGACACCACGCGGCCAGACGACTTCGGCTATTTCGGAAGTTAGCACTGCATAAAAGCAGCTTGCGATCAGCACACACTTGAAGCAATCGTCCACCACTATCCGTACTTGGCGAGTCCAATCCATATTGACCTCCTAATTGATTCTCATTTCTAACGGTGTCTTATCTATACTTTTTTTCAACTTAACTTCTCTCGAAATCACATCAATTCACCTCAGAATTATTTATAGGACGTCAGAGGATTAGTTTCAAAGTGTAAAAAGGTTATTTTTGTGTCACGACAGCAAAGTTACCATCTGTAGAGATGGAATCAAGGTAACATAAGTGATGAAAATTCCTTAACCTCAGACATTGCTGTACGCCCTTTCGTGGCTCGTAAGCCGCTCGTTCAGTTAGCAAGACACCGAATGAACGTACTGCAGAGACGCACATGAATGAATCTTTAACTTAGATTTCGCCAAATGAGTGACTAAGCTCACCACTTTCAAATCAGTTGGTGTCCAGCTGGCCGAATGCAAGAGCTGAGTCTCACTGTAAACACCGTGTGGCCACAGGCTGGATACAGACGGGATGCCCAAGAAACATGTGACTTTTAATATCACAGTGAAGGGGACACACGCCAGTAGTTGCATGACTCGACTAAAGCAAGTAGTCTCGTCGATCAACGGGTGTCAGTGACAAAGCCGGAGTGGAAGAGTCATTCGGCCTGGCAGCCCACTAGGTAATCAACAAGAGCGGTTAAATCCTTCCGTTCTAGTCTAATTATGTCCGTGTGTTGAGAGAATTACAAAGCAATTTATCCTTTCACGATTTTTTCAAAGACTTGCAAGCTCTTTCACAGTAACTGTCCACATCCAACATTGGCAGATGTTCTATGGCATCCAGCCTCATGCAGAAGTTAAAACTTACAAGGACTGTGCCAAGAGGGAAAACAGGACTCACGGTTCTATCTCATCACTTGACCTAAGTAGGTATAACATATTGCAGGAAGTTCCGAATAAAGCAGATGGTACTTGGTTCAGCGTTGCGAAATTTGGTAAGCGGTCTAAAGATCAATCAACGCAATCTCAATTTCAAAGATATTTCAGAATGGTTTCCGCAGTTACGCCTCAGCAATGGGGGTATGTCACATACAAATTGTTCTACGTTCTTTTAAAAAAGGGTATCAGTTGGTTTCGTCCATGCAAAATCCAGCTGCACTTTAGTGTAGGCAAGTCTGAAGCTTGCACATGGTTACCTTGGTTAATGACCAGCTGTTGCACAAACATACCTGATTGGTTGTTGGTACAAGCAAGTCAAAAAGGTTACAAAAAGCAGGTTCTCGGGAAGCAGTTACCGCGTAACCCACTTCAGGCACGGTGCTCATGTGGTTTTGCAGGCAATCGGAATTCTCAGTCTGGCAGTTCGCCACCTGCTCATAGCTAATAACTGCTTTGGGCTTCCTGGACTTGGGTTAAGGAACGTACATACAAGTAAATTGAACGAAATCTCAGCGGTGAACTTAACAGGTCAGACAATACTAGCAAAGTTAGCATTGCGGGTGATGAACAAACCTGATCGACACATTGGCCTGAGCAACCTAGTTCGCCCCATCCACTTCAGGCGTCCAGAAGTTCCGCCCTTTCACTTCTCCTGTCGGGAAGCAAGGTTGTGGCTGTAATGTCTCTAAGGTTATCCGAAAATTCAAACGGCCACTGTGTTGCAGCATGAGTAGAGTCTCAAAAGAGTGAACGGTAATCAGTCGTTAAGGCCGATAAAAACTGGCGACAAGTGATTACCTTCCCACAGGAGACTCAAAATTCATACAAAACATTTCTCTACGCAGAGTTCAGGCCTAAAAATACGGATGTCAGTTGTTTCTGTGATAGAAAGAAGCTTGGTTCCTATAAGCTTGTGCATCTTGACCTTGCTTCAGAAATTTGCCTAAAAGCGGTAAACCGTGTATCCAGTGTTACGATGGGATAAAAATGGAATCGCTTATGTCGTGCCAGTGTCCCGTTTGCCATGGTACGCGCGCCTCGTCGTGCGACCGATATAACTGTTGGATTGCATCCAACTGCTCGGCCAACGGACCAACAACCAAGCATCACACCCGAGCCACCTATATTCCGCCAAATCGCCAATGACAAAATTGCTTCATATCACTTTAAAAATGGCTTCAGTGCTTTTTAAGTGATTCCGGGACGTCTTACGAATAATCCTGGGACAACCTGGCGAGATTTTTTGTGACTCTAAAGTGAAAAAGGTACAGTTCCCTATGTAAGTATATGGAAACTTCGCCACATTTTTGTGTTTCGTCGGGTTGCGTGGCAATCTGAGAGCGACGACATAAAACGGAACACGACAATATTACCTGTAATGAGTACATCACATATGCAACTGTTAAAAGTAATTAAGCATGGTCTACAGACAGCAACACACTTCACTGCCGTGTACTGATGACTAGCCTCAGGATAATTTTTGTGCACGGCTCTGTATCCCGGGGGTAATTCAAACTAATTAATGTTGCTAGCAAAATACACTTAATTTGCAAATTACATTGGTCTTAATGCCGGACTCAAGTGAGCCTCTTGTTCAAGATATTATTCAACTAAATGTGTTGCACAAAGAGAGTCTCATGTTACAGTTGGCATGACAGTCCAGATATAGCAATATATTTTCTCGACAGAACACACCACTTAAACGAGTGTAAGCAAGTGTACTTCAACAAACGCGTACAATTTGGTGTTTAAGTAAAACATCAGGTTGACGAGGACTCGGGAACTACGCCTACCTGATGAGCCCCAAGAATTGCAAAATCGTAACCATCAGGGAAAAATAACCAATGTTGTTTTCACGCGATAATAACCCCTTTCATCCCTTTGAATTTTTCAGGGACATCCAATAACTTGCCCCCATCGGCCCTGTTCACAACCATCTGTAATCGGAATCTTAATTAGTGAAAGGCCCAGATGTTCCTCTCGACGGTATATTTCTATGCAGGGAGGCATATTTGAAGCACTGTGGACAAACCTGCATTAGGCTAGTCAGGCATTACCTTGCTATCGTTTGAATTGCTCTGACAACCACCAGTGGGACGGGCGAACATATAACGCCTAAGCAGTAGAATAAACAATGAAGTTTTTTCTAGGAGTACACATTTCTACAGGATGATAGATCACAGATAGCTTTTGGATGGAATTTTTTTATATTATTTTTTAATTTCAATAGAATTTCCGATCAAACACATGACAGTCTTGGATCAAACGGAAGGGTGACTACATCGTTTTACCGTCACTACAATCCTGTTGTCACTTGATTGTGTGCTCCTTGAATGCCTGTAGATAGCAAAATCCAGGAGCATGTCATTTTGCTGTTGTCAGTTTTGCGAAAAGATCGCAGTGTTCTAGGATTTGAAGCAAAACAAAGTGGGCATACAGCTCTATCGTGGGATGCATATGAGGTAGCCTAAATTTGCTTCAACTATGCATTGGAGAAAGGCAAACTGGATCTTTTATTCAAGATATTATCCACAGCCTGAAACAGACATAAACAGATGTCGTGTTTCAAAAGCATTCTGCTCCATCAAAACATAAAAAGCATGCATCGTACACCTGCATGCAGATGGAGCGAAAGGGCGAGTCCAAACGATTGTACGGACATGCCATTTCCGACCGGTACCTCAACTAGTAGCAGACAGTACGGAAAATCGGTGGGCTCGTGCGAAATCCGCAAGCTGATTAGGCACCGAACCCAAGACGACTGTTTACTTAGTCAGCGTAAACGACACACACATAGGAAAATCGACCAAAGACAGACTGAGAGGATGTAATGCACAATTTTGAATCAGCGCAAATAATATGAAAACCTAGTTCTGCGAAAAATGCGCCGTTGTGCACTGCACTTTCCTCTGAATTACAGCCCAATATTCGTCTCAGACATCAGTAATCGGGGATGAACAGCCCCAATTTATGGACTTTTTGACAATTCGGTGTTCAATAACTAAGACGGAGGAATCGTTTCAGAAGAGACGGAGGAATGATTGTGAAGTTGGACACTTGCCTCATCAGGTGCCGATAAATCGTGTGATGAAAGGATCTTTGAAGATTGGTCAGGATAGGTCACGAGGGCGAAATCAAACCCCCGCCCCCTCCCCTAGAAAATAAAAAAATGAACGTAAGATACACTTCCGCCCAATACCAGGTGTCGAGTTGTAACATCACCTAGAAGGTCCAACCTTCTGAGGCGACTAGTCCCAGTCTATGGTCACCACAGAGTTGTTTTGTTGTAGAAGCATGAGTGTTTCTTCTAAAAGGCAAATCGGATGGTTGAAGCTTTATGGATTACTTGCACATTGCAGTCCATCGCCAATACTAAGAGAGGGCGTAACATCAAAAATGTGTCGCCGCATGTCTACCAGCCGGTATCAATAAAAATACCACCTCCTCTTATTTTTGTGCACAATTCTCCCTCCGTTATGCATGGTAGGGCATTTCAAGCGATCCCTAGTATATCAGTACCACCAAACTATCTATAATTGTTCACACTCTCTAGGTTTAGACCACAATCTGTAAGTTGAACCAGATCCAAAGTGCACACTTAGAGCATACGGTAGTAGAGATAAGCTAAGCAAGCAGCATTTCCAAACATAATCCTCTAAAATTAAAAAGTCCACACCGGAGCGGCCGGAACGTCACGTTTACTATGATATCCACGTCCCCGCCTAGAAGATCAGTAGTCTGTTTAGGGCTACGGCTGGAAAACTAGCTTCACCACTTAATAATGCAACAGTGTTCTTGGCCGCACTGAAGAAGGGAAACCGTGAAACTGCGACACTGAAATTATTCATAACACATCCTCTATTCAGGGTAAGCGATACTGGCTAGATGGAGCTGCTGAGCTTTCGAAGAACCTACGATAACTTCGTCATTCGCGTGAGCGAAAATCGAGAAAAGGCCAGCAGTGTTACTCAGTCTTAGTTGCGATGTATGAACTAGTTGTGGTGGCCAATGGTACAAAACACACCAAATGCTGCTGAAACTATTTATCAGAAGAACGTGTGACTTTGAAACAGTGTCCATCCTCTGAGTGCATAAAACATACCTTTGATTTACACTCATAGAGAACAAAACATAGTAAGCATGAACGGACTGTAGATGTTTACTGTAATGGACACGCCCCAGCTGACCTAAATAATGTGTATGGAACGAAGTTTTATCAGCTCCAAAAAGTTGAAATCTGATTTCCTTCAGCTTATGCCAGCTAGGTTGAGGTAGAAAAGAATTTAATTGACCAATATCATGTGGCAGAAAAACAAGACAATATTAGAGTGATACTTTTTCGTTTGAAGCCAATCTTATAGTGCAAGTCGTAGAGTTTTTCGCATCTTAGAATGTTACTCCATAGTTGAACTGTTCCGAGCCCGATGTACAGGATAACGCGTCCAAGAGCTACACAGCATGAGTTTATGATAATTACAGAAACCGCATCAAAGTCGGTTCGATGACATGCTGGCTAGTGAGGTTGGACTTATCATACGACAAAAAGTTCAAGCCTGCATTCGAATATCCGATTCTGTTGACAGGAAGAAAGTTGTGCGGGTAGCAACGCGTACACATTACCACGCAGTAGTATCAGACGGCAGGTGACCTTGCATGAGTCTGCAAGATGTGTACGGTCAGGTGGATTGAAGGCTTAGATAAGTTCTATGCTGACGGCAAAAAGAAACCAACAACACCAAAGGTCACACGATGTTCCTAAAGTCACTGTAGGTTTTAAAGCAAGCACTATTGTTTGATCAACCACGGCATCGACTGCAATTGCCAGATCGCTCATCCTAGCCTTTAGAGCACATTTCGCGGAAACCGTGTTTTCTATGTTCTGTGATCTGTGTGCAAGGTCGCCTGTTATCGTCCGTCTTTATCTGCCACTCCCTTAATGTTGAGGGTAGAATGGCACTCACACACTAATATATATTCACGAACTGCTCCGGTTAGGGAAGTGCTCATTGCCATATCGGTGGCAAGCGAAAAGAATCCTGGGATGCAATCACCGAAGCAAAAACCAACATCCATCAGTTGTAAGGCTTAGTCGCTCACAATAATCAAAACCTTTCGCCGACATTCTACGCTGATTTT
This sequence comes from Opisthorchis felineus, assembly GCA_004794785.1. Classification (NCBI taxonomy): domain Eukaryota; kingdom Metazoa; phylum Platyhelminthes; class Trematoda; order Opisthorchiida; family Opisthorchiidae; genus Opisthorchis; species Opisthorchis felineus. Next base: position 354,054 of record SJOL01009883.1, read on the forward strand.
GCCTGCTAGTTGAAAGGAATCGGTTATCGGTTCTCCGGGTCTTAAAACTTGATAAATTACTCACTTGGCCTGACGAAATTTTGGTGTCAAAAGCGAACACTGCCAAACAATAAATACATCGGTTGCCTGCCAATCTTTTCTGAGCACCTCAGGCTCGTAAAACGCCATAGTGTGTCCTCCGTTTAACTGTCACATAATTTTGAAGTTACGTCCTGCCCGGGCCAATTTCATTACCTTGCGTTCCTTCCAACTTTTAGGCACACGTACGCCCACGCTGAGGAACAGCATATCCCGGTACGCTATCCCTATTTCGGTAAGTCGTGAGTTGATTATCGCTCCTCATAAAAATCGTCTCTTGTGTTGAATGTTGTGAGTTCATCTGACTATCATTCGGTGTTTCCTTTAACTGTTAACCAGTGTAATAGTTGCACCGTTTAAAACCCACCCAATTAGTGAACATTGCGTGGGTAAACACTTCAAAAGTGATTTTATAATACAAAATATAGTGGTAAGCTAATTAAGTATTCATACATGTTAGTCGTCCATGACCAGCTTTGCCAAACGTCATATAAGCATGATGGTATATGAATGGTCATTAGCTCGATAGCTTATGCGATGCCCTCGCATGACAACTGTACACCGAGACTGAAGACATTGGACCAGTGTTTCATTTGGGCTATCGATCGTATGCAACTGCATCCCTAAGTGTCGTTCACTCAAAAACGTAAGAGGAGAATTCGTGGGAAACCGTTTAGTGAGTTACCGATTGAGAATCGATAACTTTGATAGTTTATTAATAGTCAGTCCCGAGCTGCTCGAGAGAGCTCATTGGTTAAGGCGCGAACTTACTGACCGGAAGGTCCGCGGTTCGAACCCAGCCTCGGCATCTCGAGTAGCCCCGTCTAGTCTTGGATAACCTGGCAGTATCTCAGTCCTCAGCAGCTAGACACCGAGAGGGTGTCACAACTAAACGATTTCTATTTCTTTCTTGGTAATAAGATTTCACATACAAGCTACACTTCACACAAAACTTCCTGTACGAAAACCTAGATCATGAGAAAGTAAAGTTTACAGATGATATTACATTACTGTTTGGCAAACAGAGCACCAATTTATACACTATCACCAGCAGTTGAAAAACCCTGTACAAAAGACCTACCGATCAATCTGTAAAGCAAACTGCGATGCTGACAACCCTGAATAAAATCAAGTAATGGATAGCAATCTACGAAAGAGCCCACATTCTGAGTGCAGCAAAGATACAAAGGATAAACTGGACCAGGCAGTAATTACATAAATATATTTCCGAAGTACGTGATTTAGCTCACTCCGGAGCTCACTTCCGCTCCAGTATGGACAGTAAATCATATCGAATCGTTCCACTGTAACACCCTTTCGGTGCCTAATTGCCATGCCACCCGAAGGCAGCACGAGGGCTGGGATACTGCCAGGTTGCCCAAGCCTAGACTTTGGAAGTCGAAATTCAGAGGTCCGGTTCGAACCACGGACCTTCCGGTCAGTAAATTCGCGTTCTAACCACTGAGCCATCTCGCCCTACAGTATAGACAGCAACACCGAAGTCAACAGCTGCTACAGTTTTTGTCACCGAGTACTCCGCAGCCGTACAATTATTGAACAACTATATGGGCAACAAGTTTTCCTTGACTCTGGAAGATATCGTAGCCATGTAAAAATGCCCCATAAGAGTAGTGTATTTAGATTCTTCTGTTCGCAAACCATTCTCGCCCGAAGACGACGTCCGAAAGGCACAATGAATTTTTAACACCGGTAAATTACTAGTCAGGGTATCTGCATACAGATTCACCACAGGTGGCACATTCTTCCATATGCTAAAACCTTGTTATCAGTATTTTCAATACCATTTATCTCCTCTAAATGGTACTGTTTGGTTTGATTGTCAGTAAACACAAATGAGGAACACTCTGATATCAACAGTAAGTGGTAGGAAGCAGACCTTGTGGATAAAAAAATACGGGTCTTCTAGCTACGACCCACCTAGAGCAAAAATGGTAAAGCATTGTTGAACAGAAAGATATCCACTCACCCCGCCACCGGCATCACAGATCTGCAAATGCACGAGTCGATTGTCCACACAAACTTCCACTAGATCACAGTCAGAGATGAATAGAATGAGAGAACAGGCGGATGAAGGATAGGTCAATTCGTCAGCCGATACAATTTTTAGCTCAAAGGCTCAAAGCAAATGAAAAGTTCCAGACGACCCACATTTGCATAACATAGTCGTAAATACCCCTCAGATCTACCTGAAATACGATAGAGTAAGCTGAAATAAACAACGAAATTCGTAATCCCAAAAGAATGTCAGACAGAAACCGCAGCGCATTCGTGTTCTACTGAGCGCAAAAAAGCTTAATGGATGTGATGTGTTCCTGGTAAAGTTATTCAGTACGCTGCTTTCTTTGCGATACAGCAAGGAATAGAAGTTACCAGTTAATAAAGCGCTATCGATTTTAGCCTTTGATCCTTTACTCGGCCTGGACAACCTGAAAGCATTTCACCCACGAAACCATTAAACTCTCATAGTCTCACCGATAAAGGCAGCAACACTAGCGTTCAGACTGGTGCTTCAGCGCCGTTTAACCACAGGAAGTGGTTCACCGAGTGGCGATGTGAGAAGTGAGGATGGATACTCGTGCAGTATAGACGAAATTTGGTGCTTTTAATGTAGAAATACGGTAATGAGAAGGGCAGTTTGGAGCATTGGTGGTTAATAAAAAATTCAGCAATGAGCATAAGACATTGAAGGAAATAGCGCAAGGACGTATTATTGAAGAAGTGATCAGCCGATTCGCCATGGATGAGATTCTGTACTACGGTGCACATCCCACACGCACAGAATTGAGTAGGATTGCCGTCTGCACAAACAGCATGGATGAAAATCAGATATAATGGTTTGTGTGGTTGATGGACATAGCAATAGGACAAAGGCTTCGTCATGTATCCACCATATAGAGCACAGCTTCCCCAAAGGAAAAAAGACTTCAAGTTGTACCCAAAGGTGAAGCGCATCGCTCATTTACAATGAGGTTTATACAACAGGTTTGGAGATCGGTAGCTGCTTTGTTTGGTTGTAGTAACAATAATGTACAGGGACCCAATATCTCGGGTAACACTCCATTTAAATAATGGGAAAGCATCTAGGAGATCTAGTGCGCCTATCACCCACGAATGTCAGTGAACACCGAACAACTTCAACTCAGATTCACTTCTAGTTCCGAGCGAAACGAAGCCTCCTACAACACCCGTGCTGCCTACTGAGAAACATGCAACAGCCTGGTTGCATGATTCGTCCTAGAGGTGATGTGGTCGATCCGGCGATTAATCCAAAAGACGGAATCGTTTCTAAACATCCTGTAACCGACGACAGCCATTAGAAACTTGCCGTATATCACGGGAAACCGACGGCTCAAAAGAGTCCACTATACCCTGGCAGTCCCACCGCTGGTTGCCCTAAAATTCTTGTTTTCCATAAGTGGCTTAGTCACTACTGAGAGGAACTCGGTGCACCATCTGCAACCTAGACTCTCTCCAGGGTGTGTCAGGGTAAGAGATAATTTCAACAGAGTCCCAGAGAGAATAGTTACGATGGTCTTGAAGCTCGGTGTGTACATTTGCAACCCCCAAGTGTTTGTGGATCTAGATGCATCACAGTCGTTGGAAGTATGCTTCGCCAATTACTCTCAGAATTAGTTTAAGGAGGACAAATCACAAACATGGAACTTCTGTTTAGGCGCCAAGTAAGAAAGTTGTGATCAGGACACCTCCAATGAAGATACCGACACAAACCCAGGTCTAGCTGCATAAACTTCGCGAGATTGTGGAGAGCAGCATTTTCCATCCTTCAAGCCTACACTGGGTCATATATACCGTGCTTTTGAAGCGGACAGTCGAAAAACCCAGATAAGTGCGCAATAGAGACAAGTGAATACCATCAGAATAGCAGAAGTTAGGGGTTTTGGGGTTTATAAATCCTGTAAAAGGTTTAGAAATAATACAAATCAGAAAAATAAAAGTGCCTCTGGGGTGTTGGAAATATAAAAAAACTCACCGAAAAAGGTGTCAAAAGCAGATGGAGTATGCTTTGATGGATAATCGTTAGTCGTATAACTCACGACAAGACTAGTTTTTCCGACTCCGCTGTCTCCCAGTAAAACACACTTTATGTTAACAGGCTGCTTAGATAGATTATCCGCCTCCAATCCATTGCATGGAACAATATACGGAACTCTGCGTAGTTCTTCTGACATCATCCACGGCCTTCACGTCCAGTCATCTTGCAAGCAAAGCGTAAATCTTAGTGAACAAATGCATTCTTGAAATGCGATGTATCAGCGAATTTGGAACACTGAGACGATTGACAAGCTGCTAAAATAGGGAAAAAGGTAGCATCCAGAATTCGCTGAACAGAGGGCTAGAGGAAACGTGTTTGAACCTCTTCACTACAAATTAGTTCTATTCGATTGAATATATCCTCGGGCGCAAATACGATGCCGCATTAAAGTCATCCCCTTTTACGCTGGAGGACAAAACGACCAGAGCCACATGGATGTGGGAGAGTGGGTCCGAGAACGGTACATAATTCAACGGTGAAATGGAAGAGGGGTGGGCAAAAGACTTTTCAGTGAGTTTCATCCGCTGTTTGATGAACTCTGGTAACGACTTTCCTCCATTCATCTGCCAGAGAGTGAGGGGGAATAAATCACCAAATTAAGTATATTCCCCTATTGACCTAGGAGCGAGTACCAGTTGCACAGTTCTTGGGGTTACTGCAGTTTCGTTCGCCGATGACCTGGGAACTGGGAGTAGATGACTACGCACTGAAGAGAGTAGCTAATACCGCGGGCAGGCAAAATAAGGAGGATCAAAAGGCCTTCATTGGTTACGGACACCAGGAGGAAGTTATGCGTCGAAAGTGAAGCTAGGATAGCTCGAGATGACTCAGCGGTTAAGGCGCCAGCTTACGGATCGGAACGTCTATGGTTCAAACCCAACCTCAGCATCTCAAATGCTCCCGTCTAGGCCTGGGTAACCTGACAGTATCTCAGCCTTCGTGCCTCCTTCCGTTGGTATGGAAGGTAGGCACCGAAAGGGTACTACAGCTGAACGATTTTTGATTTGTAGGATAAACGCGCACCACTGAGCATGCGACCGAGTCCACCCGTGTGGTCCGGCTTCAGGTTCCAATTCGAAGAGACGCCAGGCACCGACGAAGTTGAGTTTGTTGGCAGCAGTTTATATACTTCGTTGCCAAGTTGAAGCTTGACCCCTTCTGGTTTGTTTCCAACTTCCGCATGGTTGTGCGAAAAGGAACCTACTGGCATATTGAGCTCGCGACCACGCGACCAATGAAGCGTCATCAACTCGTCCACCATGTTCAAGTTACACCCACTGGAGGCCATTCGGCGTAATCCAACATTTCTGGTGCGATCTTCCCACCGGGCTCAGGTAACGACCGAAAACGCCGGTAGTCAAACGATTTTCCAATATCTTCGACAAGGCCAGGTTTTTTACCAATATAACAATGCGAAATACACCGCTCCACTTTAAGCTCGATCCTTCACGGACATAATGACGCCTCCTACCGCTTTGGCTTTCCCCATTCGGGGATAGAGTCATGAGCTAGAGCATCGGGAATCACACAGCTATCCAGGTAAACAAATTTTCCACCACCTCAGTCAATTTACCAGTAAGCATGAGATTCCAGCTGGATCCTACCCAGTCCCATAGGGGCAGTTTATGCTGCTGGACACATTGGAGACACTGCAACTCCACAGGTGTCAAAGATTGGAAGGATATCTTCTGATCATACAAAGCTGAAATGTAAAGGGAAAAGACACCACTGGAAGTGTTGAACTCAGGCAAAAACTCATAATACACTCTCACGCGTCCACACAGTGGTTCGAATAGGATCAGTGGTTCATGAGAGACATCCCTGTTCAAGACATACTGCCATGGACCGATGGTTAGCAAAGTCACCGTAGACGATCACTGCTGGTTGCAGAGAGCGGTACCGCTGTTCAAGAACCTGTTGCACAATGATGTGACCTACACAACCCCCTGAAGGGTGGAACCCAGCTCGAGATTCAAGGAGCTGTCCCCCCCCCTGTGTATGATCAAGCTGTGGAGAGTAAGATCAGGAAGCACCTTGGATGCCACAGGTCTTCGCATAGTGTTCACGTACCATTTTTGAAGATTGGTTTAGTTGATAAGACGCAGTTAATTTTCGTTCATTCCGTACAGCATCTGTAAGTTTTGCCAGCTAGTTGTCCGTACATCTTCGTCCTCCTTGAGGGTCAGGTAAAAAACGTCAGAACGTGGTGCCCTTTCGAGCTTTCAAAGGGACATTTTGTGCTTCATTTCGTCAGGTGGACAATTAAGATTTGTCTACTATGGCACTGTCGGCAGAAACTGTTTCAGAAGGCCAGCTAAAGCGCTCTTCAAAGTGCCGGCGACCATGCAAAAGCATGGAACACCATTCATTTCACTCACTGTTTTGTAGACAGTCACCTCCCTCTGGCAAAGAAACAAGTGATAGTGTGCAACTGCTTCTCTAGTCTGTAAGCCTTCGCTGTTCCTCTCAGCTCTCGCAAACTCCTCGTTATTTAGTGTTTGAGGCACCTGAGTGTACCATTCTACTCATCGTGTCGTTACGGTACCAAACATAATTGCTAGCCTGGGGAATATCCAGTGATTAACTGATCCTACGAAGGAATTTAGGCAGACAGCTTTGAAAGCTATGAGCACACCTCATTTTACATGTTGTCATAAGACCCACGCACTCGTTCCATGTAGTATGTCGCTTCACTTCAAAGAGTTCCTCATCTAGCTCAGGGCTCGAGACAGCCACCAGCTTACGGACCGGAACGTCCATGATTCGAACTCGACCTCAGCAACTCGACTGCTCCTGTCTAGGCTTGAGCAAGCTGACAGTATCTCAGCCCCCGTGCTTCCTTTGGGTGGTGTGGCAGCTAGACATCGAAAGGGTGTCACAGCTGAACGATTATTATTATTGTTACTATTATTGTTATTATTATCGACCCACCTGGCTGCGGAGGGGGGGGGGCTGGTCTAATCCGGAGGCGCAGACCGAGACAGACGTTTGACTTCTGATGTTGCTGCGCACAGCATACTCCTTTGATATCGCATCGGTCTATGAATAGAACTTACCGGTTTTTTGGCCGTATTTGATGACTCGCCAGCAACCACAGTCAGCCGTTGGTCGATCGAAGTGTACTGCTTTTCAGACTGATATTTACCACCCCAACCCTCCTCGAGAGAAAGAAACATCGCCGCACCATAAATATAGACATGTGGTTGCGGGGGGAGAGACCTTACTCTCGCCATAACTCTATCACAAGGAACAGCCATAAATGTCTCCCAGAACGCCTCGTTATACGATTACTCACAGCATTGACGGTCGGTTCTACATGTCTAGGCGTTATCCTTCGACTTTTTTAGGGAGCACGTTCCAGTCGGTATAGACAGCAGGATTGTGGCGGCACACACTTCTCGTGACCACGCCAGAGTGGCAGCTCATGGTCGGATGCTTTGGATACAGTAGAGCGTTCTTGCGTTTTGCCAAGACTGGAGAGAACCCGACTACATCAATATCACACTCCAGCTGCACATGCCCAACGAACTGCAGCAAGCTTTGCATAAGTGATAAACCAGTCTTCGTCCTGAGATAGACTAGGGGACAAGATTATCGACGTTTGAGTTGATTACCAGGGATAAGGTCATTCCTAAGCCTGCAGAATTGTCTGACGTCGGACATTACCAGCCACTGGAAACACATTCAAAGCATTACCCAAAGTCAGAACTTATTTCTGCGGGAGAAGCCAGCCGACCTCAGTATTTCGAACAACAATTCAGTTGGCCACCCGCTAAATAAAATCCGGAATCCTGGCCCTCCACAGAAAGGTGGAGTGTGAGCATGGAGCCTCTTTCAACCTGAGAAGTCGCCGAGTGTGTATATCTACTCGAGCGTCATCGTGCTCCTGTTCCTGATGACCTTCCACCAGCTACGTTCAAGGGTGCCATTGAATTTCTCAGCCAGTGCCTGTCTAGCCTATTTGGAAGAAGGACAACCGGAGTGAGCCGAAACAGTGTGCTCGCAGTGAAGGTTGTAACCACAGATGTGTTAGTTGACTCCCGCTGTAACAAGGCATCTGGCCTCACTGACTCCTCGTCGTCCTATGGCGGCGCGCCATCCCTTGACCCGTGAGCATCAAGCGGGTTTCGACCAAGTAAAGGCTGCGTCGACCACACCTTCAAACTCCGTGAGGTGTTGGAACAAGCACATAAAAGACCCACAATCTTGGTGCACCTTGACTTCAACGGTGTGCTCGAACTTGCAAATCGATCAGCGCTATCAAAAACAATAGTCCAAAAGGAGATGCCCGAGAAGTTTGTAAACATAATTCGAACCTTCTACTCACACACTTCTGAGAGCGCGAAAGCGTATAGTGAGCACTCCAAGTTTCCCTACAAAGAGTGATGTGCATCATCATCACCGACAGCATGACATCGGTGGTAAACACTCATGCTTTGCTGCTGTACAACCATGATTTATTTGAAAACCTTATTGTGGAGAGAAGAATAAAAGTGGACGGGAAAGGGACTCAGTGGTAGCTCACTATAATCATTCCGAGGTGTCTACACCTCCAGACACTCATTCAGGCAATCTGGATATAAACTGACAACAGGAACGTCACTGACATCGATTTGCAGCCATATCTTACAGCGTCTCCAACCAGGCACAGCGGGGATCACGCGGTCCCCATCCTGGAATGCGAGTGGCACCGACAGCACCCAGACTTATCGTAATCTCCTTCATACCCCTCTGCCAGATCAAGGACTGACGCACCTCTCTGCTTCCGCCACTCTGAATTGGGCATGGAAAACAGCACTCTCTTTGGCAAACGATGGTTAGGCATACGCAACACGTGTCCCAACCAACGCAGCTTCTGGTGCTGGACACGTCCTTCAATGGAAGTTCCCGTTGCACAACCGAAAACTCGCTTTTTAATTGCCTCGTTACGGATACGCTGACACCAACCCACACGAGCTATGGTTCTGAGACGACGACTGTCAAACGCCTGAAGACTCCTCAGTTCCGCTGCTCGAACAGGCCAAGTCTCACGGCCATACAACAAAACAGACAGTACTGTAGCCTGATACACACGTCCCTTGAGATTCAGGGATACACCACTTTGACGCCATAGGTGTCTCAAATTAGCAAATGCGACCCGGGCCTTGGAGACTCGTGCGTTGACCTCATCTATAAAACTACAATCAGAACTAATACAACTTCCAAGATACGTAAAAAGCTCCACAACTTCCAGTGCCTCCCCCTGGATTGTAAGTGGCATGTTCAGTGACTGCATAGCAAGGAGCATGACCTTACACTTTGTGGGTGCAAATTGCATACCAAAGGACGGGATGACTTTGGTCAGTTCATCCAAAACACCTGCGCCTTCTCCTCCTCTTCGAAGACCAGAACGATGTCGTCTGCATACTCAGATCGACAAGGTTTTCGTCAGGGGCTATTTGAACACCGGGGTTTTGGAGACCTTCCAGCGTTCGTCTCATGGTTTCATCGATCACGAAGTTAAATAGGAATAGAAAGAGTGGGTGTCCCTGGCGGACAACGCTGTGCACGGAAGCTTTTGGAGAGCTCCCTGTATACTCTCACA
>SJOL01009883.1:390462-407944 GCA_004794785.1 Opisthorchis felineus
TCAGGCGTGTCCAAGTCTACTTCGGATAATGCTCACTCTTTATGCCGCCGTCCCTATTCCACGGAATTCCCAGTACGCACAAACCCCACCAGTCATGCTCCTATTCTGACTGTGAATTTATGATCATGCCTGAAGGTATGCCACTCACTAGTTGGGAATAAACATTAATAATATTAATGAAAAAATATTCCTTGAGGCCCAGTGCTTAGTAGTCATCATCTAGGGGGAATGGCGTAATACGGGTCAGCCATCGAGGATGATTTCGTGTGAAAACGTTTATACGAGATTATCGTCACTGAAGTGCTCGCTTTTATAGAATAAGTATTGCTCCCAGTTTGTAAGCCACCAGCCTCTTGGTGGTACTTCGATGAACTAACTTACACCTTGCTCTAATTTCAGGACGTCAATAGCTCGATAAGCACTACGCACCAAGAAGACGGTGCGTTTCCCACCGGGGCATATATAAAAATCAGAACGCCTGATAGAATTCGTCTTTTCATCTCCTTACAGTTGAATAGCTGACTTGCCCCAGTCGATGTAGATGGGTGCGTGTTAGTCGTGTGCGTCAGATAAGTTCGTTCATATGTCCGCTGTGATCGACGTTGGTTGCATCTAACTAGTGAATTAGGCATCATGGTGCGTCACCTAAATTCTCATTTCTATACAGTGCAAGCAACGGGAACCTCCTTCACTTGGGTTGGGGCTCAAGTGTTGGCGTTATAATGGGCAGCCCACCATTTATATCTCTAGCTCCAACTGTCCGGTAACTCGCCGATGCCAGCTATGTTAAGCCCGCCAGTAAACAGGACCCGAATGCCTACACGTCGATATCGGGCGGTATACCAGAAAACTCGACATGACGGCATAGTTCGTCAGCAGCCGCAAGCCTAACATCCTCCAAACCTAGTAAGAGTTATCCCAAAGTAATGAGTGTGTCTGTCGCAATGATTACTCGAAATAGCTGTTCTTAAGTTTCGAAAGCACATAATGCGGCATCCGTCTAATAATGCGACAGGTACAAGGCAAAATTTAGTTAAAGGAGTGACACTCCCGCATATTTTGCATCCACGAGCACAATGTAGGCTCTACCAGCTTCCATAAACTATTATAGCTGCCGCACTACCGGCAACTTTTGCCCGTTGCAAGCGATTCCCGTTTTACTTCAAGTCACAATATCTTATCCCATTAGACATGGTTTTACAATTCGAGGAAACATTTAACCTTGAAGATTTGCCCACTTGAACAAATGAAACATACAGGAAATTTGCAGAAAGCCGAATTAGACGTGGGCAGTTCTAACGTCGTAATCGTTTGGAGGTCGTCGAGCTCGTTTCCATTCACCAATTACCGATCAACTTCACTTGGCGCTTGGGTTAACTTGATTTGGCCCTAGTCCTAGCTATTTCAGGCCACGATCTCCCTGCTAACCTTGGAACTCTTCAGTGACCCTCCTTTTACTTCTGTAGTCTAAGGCCGCTTCACTGTCTCGCCCTCAGGGCAGTATTGACGTCTTAAATGCCAACGTAACCCATGCAACTAACCGATTTGGGTGAGTCCTTTCGAATCAACTGTAGCACTCGGATACAAGCTTCACGTCTTCCTGATACCTAATGGCCTGGGTACCCGGCTTCCGGTCATGCTTGCTCTTGTGCAGAGCGAGTAGGTCTCCCCTATGCATCAACTGTTTAGCTTGTTCAGGGAGATGACAAGCGAACAGCGTCAAGTAGAAACGTTTATTAGGAATAAATCGGCGGGACAAATGTGGACAGGCAATTTCGTGCTGGGCTGTAAGGTTGTGTTGTGCTACTTCAAATTTCGTAGAACTATCAGGAAGCACGATCGTATAACGTCCGTATAACATCCATGTATTTTGCTTGCAACACTAGTACCATCGCTTTAGAGCTGCAGTTGGGGGCAGGAGGCGATGATGACTTAGTCTAAAGTATACAGGCGGGAGCACTCTCCAGCATTTTTAAGGCCACCTGTCTGACATTTGCTCCAACCATAACGTAATTGCAAGGATTGTTGCAACTATTACCGTGCAGAGTGTAGTGCCTGACCGTACAGGGAAGTCTAACGGATAATTTGTAGAAAAAAAGCGATAAATACCTTTATTATGACTACGCCCTTGTTTTGACAAAGTGAGTTACAATCTTTAATCTGACTGGGTGATGAATTCATCCATTTCTAGCTTCACTTCGACACCGAAACAGCAAAAACCTATCTGGTGCTAGTTGTCTCGTGCTATGACGCCGCTCAAAGAAACATTTGTGGAAGTTTTGGCACACAAAAACAATACTTCTCACTTTCAACGCTTTATGAAGTAGAAAGCGGAATCAGTTTGCTTTTGATCACACGGTCTACTTGGCCTATGAACGTACAAACCAAACGGACAAAACAGGCTGACGCCTGAGACAGTCCAGCGTCGGCGGCTTGCTTCCTAACTTGGACTGTGAGTATTCCAAGTGTTCCATGTCAGTATTGTACAAAAGCCAATTAGAAACGAGAATTTTTCATTCATCAACCTCATCTCATGCGGCCCGGGTCTCTGCGAAGTAAATTTAAACTTAACTGGTGATTCATCAACCTCTCCAGGGATGGTTTTTAGTGAGTCAAGTCCATCGCAGTCTGGAATGCTCTCAGGTAAGCTTTTATTTTTTTATGTCATGCGGGTGTATAAAACACATTTCTGGACGAAGGTAGTGCCATAGGGCAGAGGCTAGAGTACTTCTTCACCCATGAGTGTAATTCTTTCATAAAAGCCGAGTCCGTATTACGAGAATTACAGCCGGGGACGGTCACATACTATGCCTGGGAGCATCGTTTATTGGCGTACGAATACAAACAGAAGCCCGGCGAAGTAGTGCTGCAATCTGTTGTCTATGCCCTCATTCTCTGTACGTGTGTGCACGCCCGAACACACTAAAACCCTAACAAGCGAGGTCGTTGGTATGTCGATAATTGTCCGCACGATCAAGTGATGCTTTTTTGTTTAGGAATGCTGATTTCGACTGCCGGTCATTCACGCGGTGGGTTCAGCGGGACGGCTTCCTTATAATAAAAAGTTTTGACATGCAGCTTTCACACAGCCTGAGAAAGTCCGAGTGTCAAATATATGCCAGCAACCGCCCTCTGAATGAGGAACAGGGACAGGTGGTTTTGGTTTGTTGAATTGTTTTAAGTCGTTCAAGGAGATCTGTGACTACGCCCAGGAAAGCTATTAATTGGCTTGACAAGTGATGTTGGTCAGGGCCTGGGCAATGAACCGCCCTCTTCCGAAAAAATTGTGTTTGTGATCTGCGGGATATTCGACGGATCTTGCGCAAATTTGGACCCAGTGTCCGTTTTGAGCGATGGCATTTTAAATCTTCTGCCTTTGGCTTTGGTGCTGCTGCTTTGTATGCTTGTGGTGGTATCGTTGTTACCAACCGTGGCATGTGGAAATCACTGATTGCGATGGTGTTGTCCGTAGTGTGTTTTACTCCTTTATCAATGGTGAGTCACAAGACTTTTACGATATAGGTGTTGAAAATTTTGTGACAACGATTCCAGCGGTGAATTTTGTTACAACGGTTGTGGTAGATAAAAATAGGTTACAATTGAGTAACCCAAGTACAGAGATGCCAAATGGCGCTGACATTTTGTGGTTCATTTAAAACGTTACAAATTTTCACGGCCAGGATTATCAAGCTTAGGGAGATAACTCCGTCAGATAGAGAAGTTTTGTTTGCCTCGTCAAAGCGAATGGTGACCTCTAAGCAGTGAATGAATCTCAGGTCTATACCACCGTATCAGAAGCCGTAGGCGGGAATACTGATCACATGTTAGTGAGCATTGGATGCCGGACCTGAGCAGTTGGGTGGAGTATGCTCGAAACTATACTGTAAACCATGGTAATAAAACAACGAGCCGGGTTGAGTCAACTAATAGGTACACTTATCGGAAACTAACTGAGTTGTTCTCGTTGGCCATCTCTGTTCAGGCCGTCATCCACAGGAGTGAGCATCTGGAAGCAAAGTGTATAAGACTCGTTAGTGTCCCATCGGTGCGTGGCTGATCTAAAATTTCTACTCCGCCGTCTTATTTGGAGTGCTTGAGCAGGTTGACGACACACGTATACGAACGGTTCCGTCGCAACCATGGCAAAAGTGTTGGGTAGCTCACAGCTCTGAATCGTACCTAATTTTTAGCGACGGCAATAGGCTACAACCTGGACAGCCAATGAAATGCTCGTGTCCGTTCATGAGCCCTTGGTTATTGCCATGTCGCCACACGGCCTGTGCCGCTGAGTACCATGGACAGTCACCGGTTCAGTTGGTTGAGTCCATTGGGTGGCTCTTTCCACCAAACGAAGTTCATCCGTTAGCTGCTGGCGAGGTCCTCTCCCATTATAAGAGGAGAAGAAGGCTGGGCTAGACAAGAAGCTCAATTTGCAGGAAATGACTGTTACCTGCAGGGTATCAAATTGCGTAACAACAGGTAACAACAGGCGCAAAGTGTAACACCGTGGCAATGCACTGTAAGAGGAAGCCAATGGTGTCACACATTGACGCTGATATCTGCAGTGCCCGTAATTACTTCCAGAGCACTCGTGGGAGGTGGACGGTAGACTAGGCGCAATTTTCACGTGTGGCTGCATTGCAGTCGCATCGGGTGCTCAGTTGACAGGCTGACAACCTTCTGCCCTATGTTCAATCAACACAACCGAATTTCAGAGTGAGTTGCCCTGCCGAATTCGCTCAGGAGAACGAGGGTAAGTTTTGTTCATAAATTGCGTTCATATATAATAACTTTCACGTCTTCTTAGATGTGGGGTGGCAGGTGGTGTTTTTTGCCGGTAAATCCATCCCCTTTCCAACGTAGTGCAACAGTGAAAGCCATTGTGGCTCTTTTACACAGACTGGGTGAACAGGGCTCCATTTACCACCATTTTGCTGACCACCACTAGTTCTACTCTATTCTTTCTTGTCTACTGGTACGAGGGTTGCATGCAGATTCTACGCCTCCGTGTATTTGTCACCTCTTTCATTTGTAAAAATATGCTTCCAAACCCTTGGCTTTACGCTATCTGACAACGCAAGCGTCGCGGTAACCACGGCATCTGGGCCCTGCGCTGAAGCACAGCTTACGTAGGCGTTCAAAGGTTGGGGGTTGAACTGCACTGGGGATAATAGCTTCTGTGTTGCCATCAAGTGCGTGAAACTACTAGTGTAACGGCGGATAATACGAATGAGGCATGCGAGTAGTAGGTGGCTTTCTCGTAACTCCGCCTCGCGTCTAATGGAAGGTGAGGTTTATTACGGAACTTGTGGACCTGCTTTCCAGGGTTCCTTTACAACTGCGCCATAATCAATTGATATCCACGAAATAATAATAATAATAATAATAATAATAATAATAATAATAATAATGATTATTCCCAACCGGTGGGTGGCATACCGTCAGGCTTGATCGTACAGTTACAGTCAGAATAAAGCAAGACTAAGGGGACTAGCAGTTACCGGGGATTGCGCGAAAAACAGGACAATGTCATGAACAGTGGCCAATATCCGACGTAGAATTGACTACGCCTAAAACGGCATGGGAAACAAAATACAGTTACCAGGAGTTTAGCTGAGTTTTGGGGGGAACATTTGAAGCTGAGACAAGATCAGATCGTTAACATTTGAAGGTGGCAGGTAAAAACAGAATAAGGGAGGGCAAATGGAAGCATCCTGCCTGGCGCATGATAAGAACACTTCAAATTGCGAAAAATGAGGAACCAGAGCAACGAATCTGGTGCGGTAGCAGGATTACCGCAACCCGACCGGCCAATTTGAACCAAAGTCTAAGACCACCGATGAGGCTTTTTTGGCCTTGGACTTTCGAGCTTATGGTCAGGGTCACAAGAAGCGTAAGTGGGGGTATGAAGTAGAGGAAACAGCAATACGGATAAATGATAGCAGGAATCTTATAGTCACGGTGTACAGTGGAACCGTAAAGACTCGCTAGCGTCACCGTTGTTGTGGGGTCGGGGGTAAAGGTTCCGTGGGAGAGATTGTTGATGCTAATGCACAAGACGGAACGCAAACTGCACAGAAAATGGACGACGTTGTGAGCAGCATGGGATGAAAGTCAACGAGATGTTTATATCCGAACGGAAGGTTCACGGTTAAGAGTGAACGCGTCCCGGAGGTGGCTGAGGCCAGATGAAGAATTTGTTGTGGTTGTAGTTAAGGGCACGAGTGGGCGAGAGGGCATCGTCAAAAGTAGGAAGTGAATAGTTGCGGGTATGATATCGAACTGGGTATGGCAGTGCCGTGCCATCGTTTCACTGACATACTTCGGTTTTTGGACAACCCCGTGACGGACGTCATTTTTGAGGTGACTGGGCTGGAATGTGGAATTCTGTGGGCAGCGGGATTTTTTTGGGTTGGCCCAGGGAATCCGTAGGTGTAGAACAGAGCCAGTGTAAGGTCGCAGGTATTTTTTGTCCGGAGAGGGCTCCCTTTGGGTGTAAAGCAGAGATCAGATGGAGTGGATAACAGCCAAACAGGACGCCCAAATCAGGTGTAGCTTGGGAAGAAGAAAGAATGGGGTGAGACCAGTAGGGCCTGATGCGTTTTAGGAGGCATCAGATAGGATTAAGTTCAAAAATAGAGAAAAAACTGAACGTTTACCACAATTAGGTTGGTGACAGCAAGTGACTGAATGAGACAGGATAGGGGTGGGTTTGTACTTAGTAACCTAGCGATCAAAGACTGGCTTAGCTGGCCGATGTATGCTATTATACTACCAGGGACAGAAAAATCATTATAGGTAAGCAGGGACGTGATGTGTTAAGGGAAATCAAACACAAGACTGACGGGAGTAGAACTTCCGGGATGACTGACTAGATTTTCTGGGGGTTGTTCCGTGAGTAAGACAATACCATATTCTAGGAGGGAAAGTGAATGTAAGAGTAATGACCGCCAGTCGCCGAAGCACTGCTATCAGATTCAATCAACGAGTGGTGCATGGCGAAAACGATTTTAGGCGCTAGCCTTGTACGCTGATAGTGGAGGGTTCAGGAACCCTACTGCATACAAATTATTCAGTTTTTGTATGTATCCACTCCTGAGAGCAGTAGGTAGGTGTGTTTTGTTTGGTTGACGAGGTGGGCTTTGGTACGGCGCAACCCCAATTATGACGAAGGCAACCACAGCTTCGCATGTTCATGTAAGCCTTGGATATCGCACAGTATCTTCTGGCTATCCCAAGTGCTTTTTTGAAGAATTTTGTCTGTCAGACGAAGGATCCGTTTTTTGCCATCAGTAGTTGTTTGTGGGGTTGCAGGCAAGTGACACAACCTGGACGAATCCAGCCCAGCAGCAACAAACCGAAAACAACAGCGCTCTTTTATGGATTTCCTGAATTAAAGGCCAGACTCAAAACCACCGCCGATGGGCGATGCGCCCGTGCTACTGGAGGGATGACGGGTATACGAACGCACCATGGTGCAACGTAACAGGGTGGCCCTCCCTGCAGGGCGAACCCGACCACCATATTATGTTTTCATCCCTCGTGCATGCCACCAGATCTGCAAGGAGGAAAACTGCCAGGCAGTCATAAATGCGGCTTGTGCAATAATAAAGTACTCCAGCTACCAGATCTTTTTTCCGCTCGGGGGAAAGCCGGGCCAGTAAGAGAGATCAGTCATTTCGGACTGGCAAACAGCGAACAGACGCTGGCAAAAGCAGGTCGCGGAGGAGTCAAGTGAAAATGGCAGCTACCAATGAGACAATCGGAATGGAATGGTGATATTCAGAGCGAGAGCACTATAGCTAAACGGCGACGGAGCTTTGGTGTAAGCTACCATGTCAAGCGGAGGCCTACCATTATGTTGTACGTGAGTGTTTGGTGGGCTATGGAGCACACCATCAGATGGACTACACATACATAGTGGCGTATAATGCGCTCTAGTATTGAAGAAACGCTGACTTCGGTTTGGGTTTTGTTAGTTAGAGCTAGGCCAAACAGAGCACCAGTAATTAGACAGAGCTGATAGAGCAGTCCAAGGTGGGTACTTGGCTAGTAAGGGGTACAAAGTGTCTGGAAGAAAAAACGGGCCAGTAACGCAACATTTTCAGATCAAGAAGGCATTTAACATAATACAGTGGCTTGAAGCAAGTCAACGGGATGGCAGGATATAATAACGGGATCTTATACTTGCCCACTAACTGTATGGTCGCCAAACCTAAATGTGCATGGGGTCCGATTCATAGAGGAGTTCGGGGGATAGTTGGGTACTAAGTAAGGCAGCAGCAGTTTCAAAAGTAAGTAATTTATCCACGGACTGCGAAAAATTATGACGGTGTGTTGTTTCGCAGCTGCCCAGGAAGATTGTTCCATATGCGGGCGTAGTAAACTAGAAAGAAGTAGTGGCATATGTTTGTACGAGCTGGAGGGCATATTAAGAGGTTGCTGGAGTTACGGAATCTATAGTGGGGACGTGAATTAACGATTGGCCTAGCCTCTGATATAAAGGTATTTTTGTGCAGCAGACGGTGTAAGAGAGTAAGATTTAGCTTAAACCGTCTAAGCCGTAGTGGTTCTAGGCCTAACATTTGACAGCAGGAGGGGTAGGAGGGGGAGTTGGGCTGTGGAAACAATCCTCTCGTGAGTGAGCGTTGGGCCCTTTTAAGTGCTATTTTACTACGTTGGGTATGAAGGGAAGCAAATGTGGAACAGAATTTAAACATTGGTTGTACGCGTAGCTTAAAACTGGCGACCACTGCGTCTCGAAGGTGAAAGGAGCGCAATATTAGACAGCTGAGCCTACGTGCTCGGGCAACCTGGAACTGCGCTTGGTGGGAAAAGCTGAGTGAGTAACAGGATTCCCATCAATTGTAAACGCATCAACCGGGAGGGAGCGGCGGCAAGAATTTTTTCGTGATTCCACAGAAGAGAAACTTAGGCCAGAGTCATCTAACCAGCATGTCAGCGCGTCTGAGTCTTGCTGAACCTAGTGAAAGTTAAGCGCCCATGCGGAGGGAGGAAATGTGTATACGATTTTTATATCGTCTGCGAAGAGGAAGGCCTTACCATGGGACACGGCGCCGAAGACGTCGTTGATATACATTACGAAGAGGATGGGGCCTAGCACGATTCCTTGTATGGCTCCACTAGTTATTCATAGTGGAGTCGATTCTTTATCTCCAATTTGTGTTATTTGCGTCCTGTCGGATAGGTAGGAGGTGAACCACCGAAATAAGGTCCCTGTGATGCCGACGGTACTAAGCTTATTTAGCAGGGATGCATGAGGGACCTGGCGGAAGCTTTTTGGATACCCAAGTGGAGTGCCCAGCGACGTAGGCTGCCGTGATGGTCTCAAACAAGTGAAGCTAGCAGCCGCTGACGGATGGCTGAGACAGGAATCTATGGCAATTTTAGCCAGGAGGAACTTGATTAATGGGTCTTTGATCAGGCGTCCAAGGGTTCTCAATAGAACGTGGGTATGGTGAATCCCCTCCCGTGTAGTCGGAGGTAGTTTGTCTAGATCCGGATTTGAAATGCGGGTGTACTATAGATTGCTTCTACTGGGATGGGATGATTCCACAGTTTATCGAGTGGGTAAAAAGATTTAGGAAAAGGAATCCGATATCTTGACCACTTTGTCTAAGAACTGGGGATGGAAGGCCATCGGCCACAGCGCAAACGAGCCCTTAAACTTTAAAAGAAGGGCAGAAACATCAGCTAGGGATATGGTCACGTTGCTGAGAGACGGGTGGCTAATCTGAACGTTTGGAGTTGTGACATATGCGGTAGGCGGAATGAGTTTGAAGTTGGGAGGAAGGGGGACGTAGCAACTAGCGAGGCAAGCGTTCAGATGGTCTGCTATACTGATAGGATCAGTGGTAGGGCAGCCTTTGTTGGAACGCAAGCAAGCAATTGAGTGGCTGTTAGGGGCACAACGCGCACAGAACAGTCGGCTGAGTGATTTGGAGTTAGAAGGGGTTCTAAGGATGGTGCTCCCTTCTCGACGTTTGAGACCTATCCGCAAGGACGCTCGGTCAGTTGAGAGTTTACTCATGAGAACTATTAATGAGAAATCGTGAGATTTCCGATATTCTCTGCTAACCCGGTGTATTTTTCCATCCGAGAGTGTAAGAGTCGGGCGGCTAAAAATCTCACAGGACGATTGCGGCTATCAGCTTATACGCAGTTCGTAGCCAGTAGATAATAAGGACAGACAGACGAGAGCAGCAGATGATGTATTGAGAACTGACAGAAACTGGTTCTGTAGACAAACGGGTTAGTAAGCATCATGAATTAAGCGAACGTACAATCAATAACTGAGCAATCAGCAGGAGCAGAAAATAGTCACTGAAGCAGCAGGGATTTCTAGAAGCAACAGCAAGTAAGCACCAAACGATATACAAACATACAGATGCGGGTGGTCTGTCAGTGAGTTGGCCGTATAGAGATAACGGCGCAGAAACAACCAATAAGTTCGGGGTGTAAGTGACTGTCTTTGGTTGACGGCGCGATGCGGCAGCTCGTGTCACGTGACAAATGAGATTGCGCGGTTAGGTCCGTTTAAAACAAATCTCACCAAAAGCTATCTGACGGGCAGTGCAAAAATAAGGCCTTTCTCGTGCTGAGTTGGTGTAGAGGGCAATACGCTTGCCCGCCACCCGAGGAGTTCTGAGTTCGATCCCCGGTCGGTCCGTTTTTCTGTCAGAGCGGACGCTCGAGAATAGGTAGAACTGGGACGAAGTTGCAAGCAATGACAGACGGGCAACAAAATATTGACAGCAGTTACTGAAGAATAAGCAGACCTTAAGTAGGAGCGAAACAGGCGGAAAACGAGCGGCAACGATACAAAACGGTTTTATAATAAACGGGCGTAGGTAGCGTTACTCGTGAGTGGTCAGAACACAAATAAAGTTACCGCTGTTTACCTTTGATTCACAGGGGGAATCAACAAAGGGTTTTGGTAACTTATCATGGCGAGAGATACTAGGGTGAAAACGTTTTATGGGAGATACAAGGTGAAGGGCAGTCAATAGGTTTTGATAGATGTCATGAATATTCTGTGTTTTTCGAGAGGAAGAAGTCACCCCAGTCTCGGGAAACCAGCACAAATGAAAAGCGTGTAAAACGTCTGGAGGGAGGAGGTGGAACAAGGAAGGACTCGGAGGAGCGGTTGGGCCAAAACTGAGTGCGTTGCAAGAAACGACGCAGTGATCACCTCCTGGGAGGCGTGGACCAACTGCAGCTGTAGCCGGTTGGCCATCGTCTGAGACTATTAGGTCTAGGGTATGTATGCCACGAGTGGGCCTACGTACAATTTGGGACTAACCCTCCACACTGAGTTGGGCAAGCAGCGAGGCCTAACGAGTAGGCCCCGTAGTGGGAGACCACGAAATATCCGATAGGTTGAAGTCACCCAGCACAAATTTGGACAAATGAGGAAGGGCATGTGCAGTGGAGATAATACGGGACAAGTCAGCAATAGAGGCGAGGGGCTAGTGGTAGATAGACATGACCTACTAGTACAGGTAGTTTGGTCTGTTCAGTAGAGATCCAGATGGACTCTGGAATCTGGTTTAGGCTAGAATCATCGATGGGGGTTTCACTGATTATGAGTAGATGGCACAGCCGCCTCCCCTTGAGTTCTTCCTGTCAGAGCGGTGAATATTATAGCAAGGGATTAAAATTGCCGCGTCTGAAGTTCCATCTGAGAATCATGTTTCAGTCACACAAATCGGACTTGGTCTTGAAATGGCGCTAATGACTTGAGATTATCGACTTTTGGTAGTAACCAGCGGGCACTTAACAACATTATTGACAAGTTCATTGGCAAGCAAACAGTACTAAGTAGGAATTTACTAACCTCGCTCACGGTTGAGTCGGGTACTAAGGGGACTCGGTAAGTGGAGGTGGGATAACATGAATCAGGGTTCGCTGGGAGTGCGTTTGGAGTCCGAGGAGGAATGTTCAGTGCTGGTGGTGGCTGGGTAAATAGTTGGTGAAATAAGCCTGAACACACGGCAGAATTTACATTATCAGGTTCAGTATGGGGTAGAGAATGCCTCTGGGAAGAGGGAAAGCGGTTGAATGAGGAGCTGTGTGTCACATGCATCTGGTAGTGTGGATGGGAATATGGTGCAGAAAGAGGTGGCGGCTGTGGAGGGATGGGCGGCAGCCGAAAGTGGGACGAAAGTGGGTGGGCGGGGTGTTGAAAGCGGACGGGGGTCAGGGCTAGCCACCGGTCGTTGTGTAAACGAGGTTCTTTCAAGCAAGTAGTGCGTATGGTTTGATGAATTTTGTGAACGTCGTACGGGCGGAGATGAACCTGGCTTCGGAGGAGGCTGCGGTAGTGGTGATGTAGGTAACTGTCAAACAGGGATCTCAGGCAAATAACATGCGGGTGGCCAGGAGGGCGAAGCTTGATAGGGACTAATATTGAGCAGAGGCGTTTGTGGGTTAGGTACCCTGCCAAGGACCAGACTTGCATGGTGCGGGGGGCCACAGGTGTATTTATGTACCATGAGGGGTTTGGTCAGGTTTGTAAACGAAGTGCGAAAGTTGAGAATTCGAGAGGCTGGTGCGGGAGAGGGAGTTATGATACCAGGCTTTGTTTTGAGCCCGGGGAAGCGCACTAGTGGGAAGAGGTAGAGTGTCCTTAGGTCAGGGGGTCTAGAGCAAGCCACTGTGCTTTCACCTTCAGTTGCAGCGCCAGGCAAGGGCTGATGAGATACCGCATCCGTCAAGTAACCGGCTTTAGGTTATCAAGGGCGATTGTGGGTTCAATAGAAAATGATGCGAGTGGATTGCGTGCAGGGTAGATTGACTGGCTCGGCACGCTGTTAATTGAATCGGAGGGCCCTCGGCTACTACGCGAACATTCGTCAATGACAATCCGGCCTGAGTAGTTGCCGTTAGTTGCATGTGAAGTCTTCGATTGAGTGACGCCAAGAGTATTGGCTGCCGCAGATGGATGAAGGGAAGAGGGACCGTTCGGCAGCTTTCAGTGGTCGATTTTGGAAAATTGTGATGGTGAACTTTTAGCAAGCTGTCTTTGCAGTCGAGTGCAAGCAGCTTTGACCTTCTCTGTTTGGGGTTTCGGGGTAGAGGAGGGGAGGGCCTGGGACGCCAGTAGGCTTGCGGGCAACGCAAGGACGGTTTCGACTTTCGGAGTCGTCGAGCTGTGCAGACGGTGTCAAACATGGTACATGCCGTCAGAAGAGCTGTTTTTGTGGTTTTTTGTGTGTTTGTGTTTGTGTTGCACAACCAAGTCTGATTTGTGTGACCGAAACACGGGTCTCAGTTGAAACGCCAGACACGGCTGTTTCAATCCCTGGTTATAATATCCATCACTCTGACAGGAGGAACTCAAGGGGTGGAGGCTGTTCCATCTATCCCAAATCGGAACTTCGTGCAACCCCCATTGATGATTCCGGCCTAGAAGGGATCTCAGAGGCCATCTGGATCTCCATAGAAAAGACCAAACGACACGTACCAGTACGCTGTATCTATCTACCACCGGCCACCTCCCCCGCTTCTATAACTGACTTGTTCCGTATTATCTTCACTGCACGCGCCCTTCTCATTCGTCTAAATTCGTGCTGGGTGACTCCAACCTACCGGATATTTCGTAGTCTCCCATTTTGAGCCCTACTCGTTACGCCTCGCTGCTTGCCCGACTTAGCGTAGAGGGTTGGTCCCAGGTTGTACGCAGCCCCACTCGTGGCCAACATACCTTAGACCTAATATTCTCAAGTGAGGGTCACCTGGCCACGGCCGCAATTGGTCCATGCTTCCCAGGTAGCGATCACTGTGTCGTTTCGTGCAACGCCTTGCAACGTCAAAACCCTCGCCTCAAATCTTTTTAGTCACTCGGTCAACTCTGAACTCGTTTCCTCCCAGTGACAACATTCTGTTGTTCGCCCTCATTTCAAATCCAGATCCAGGCAAACTACTCCCAACTACAGAGGGATCCATCATACCACTCTTTTGTTGCGAACCCTTGAACGTCTGGTCAAAGGCCCGCTAATCAGTTTCCTCCTAGCTGCAAATGCCATAAATGACTGACAGTACGAATTCCTATATCAGAGCTCCGTCAATGGCTGCCAGTTTCACTTCTTTGAGACCGTCACTGCAGCCTATGATGCCGGGCACTCTATTGTTACGGTATATCTGGATATACAGAAAGCCTTGGACCAGGTCCTTCATGCATCCCTGCTGAAGAAACTCAATTCTGTTGGCATCACTGGATCCTCGCTTCGGTAGTTCACCTCCTATCTATCTGATAGGTCACAGATAACACAAATCGGTGAAAGACAGTTATCCCCGCTACCGATCATCAGTGGAGTCACTCAGGGGAGCGTGCTAGGCCCCATCCTATTCCTACTGTATATCAATGAGGTCTTCGACGCCGCATCCCATGGTAAACCCATCCTTTTAGCGAACGATATAAAAATCGCTTCCGCTTTTCCTCCTTCCGCTAAAACTCTTGCCTTTCGCCAGATCCAACAAGACTTAGGCTCCCTGACTCGCTGGTCAGGCGCCTGTGGCCTAAGCTTTTCTTCTTCCAAGTCCCACATAACTTCCTGTCACTGCTCCCTCCCAACTGCTACTTTCACAGGTAATGGGAACCCTGTCGCTCATTCCACAGAGATCAAAGACCTTGGTCTCAGATACTCTTGCACCTTTAGTTTTTCTCATCAAGTCCAGTTCAACGTTGCCCGAACACGTAGACTCTGCTTTCTAATATTACGCTCCTTCCATCTTCGAGACGCAAAGGTCGCAAGTTTCAAGCTATGCGTGCGACCAATTGTGGAATTCTGTTCTGCTTTCTCTCCCCTTTATACCCAAAGTTGTAGGCTGGCACTCGAGAACGTCCAACAATCGTTCACCAAAAAGTTATTCCCACAGGCCAGTCCTCCCTTCTACCGCTCTCGCTCTACGATCGTAGGTTTTGAGTCACTATGGCTCAGGCGGTTAAAGTTAGATTTGACTCTTACACCGTCTGTTGTACCGAAATGCTTTTATAGCAGAGGCTGGGCCAAGCGTAAAGTCATATACACGCTTTAAATTCCGTAAATCCAGCAACCTCTTAGTGTGCCCTCAAGTGCGTGCAAACCTACGACACTACTTCTTCCTGGTTTACTACACTCGCATCTGTAAAAGTCTCCCCAATCGGTTTCGAAATATCACACATCAACATACGTTTTCACAGTCTGTAGATAACTTCTTTACGTGTGAAGCCGCAGCCGCCCTACTTAATACCCAACTATCCCCCGATTTTCTTTATGAACGGGGTCCAGACCACCTCTGAGTTTGGCGAAGGTATAGTTAGTGAACGAAAAACTAATGAGAGCAATAACTTTTTCTAAAATCTAGCCACCCCTCACTATACCTTGTCACCTCTTCGACTTGCTTAAAGCAACTTATGCTAGGTTCCTCTCAGCCAGGTCCCTGCCCTGGACTACTTTATCCGCTCTGTTTACTGAGAAGTGCCTCGTCTTGCCTAACCCTAACCAACATAAAACAAGCAAGTCAGAGTTCCTCATACCTGAGAACGTATTATACGCCTCGCAACCCATTCAGCAAACGCACGTAACATTGCGGTACGCCACTGTTTGGCTCGATAGCTCACGCTCCGTCATCGCTTAGCCATGGTTCACACGCTCTGGCCATTTACATTCTGTTTCCATTGTCCCCATGTTAGCTGCCGCCTCATTTACCTCTGCGACCTATATTTTCCAGCGGCTGTTTGCCGTTTGCTTGTTCACAATGACTGAGCTGTTTTACTGGCCTGGCTCTTCCCCGACCGGACAAAATTATCTTTTAGCCGGAGTATTTTATTATTGCACAAGCCGCATTTATGACTGCCTGGCAGTTTTCCTGCTTGCAGATCTGGTAGCATGCACGAGGGATGAAAACCTCGTGTGGTGGTCGGTACGTCCTGCAGTGAGGGTCGTCCTATTACGTTGCACCATGGTGCGTTCGTATACCGGCCTGCCCTCTAGTAGTACGGGTGCATCGCCCATCGCTGGCAGTTTTGAGCATGGTCTTTAATTAAGGAACTCAATAAAAAAGGGTACTGTTGTTTTCTGATTGTCGCTGCTGGGCTGGACTCGTCCCGGTTTTGTCATTTAACTGGTGAAGCTACAAGCTACAGACGATGGGAAAAAGAAAGAAAAGAACTGGCCTCAACTCTGCTAAAAAAGAAAAGAAATTCTTAAAACATAACACAGACGGAATAGCCTGTAGACTCTGTGATGCCCATGGCTTACATCGACGTGCGGAGCCGTAGCTGCCCTTGTCACGATTGGGGCTGTACCGCACCGAAGCCCATTTAGTCAACCAGACGAAACACACGCGCCTACCTACTGCTCCCAGGAGTGGACATATACAATGAGAAACATGTGTGTACGGAGGTTCCTACCCCTCCCCTACCAGCATGCAAGACTAGTGCCCAAAGTCTTTTTATTCGCCGTGCACCACTTGTTAGACGCGAGGCAGAAGTACGAGAAAACCACATACTACTCGCACGCCTCATCAGTAATATCCGCCGTTACACACCTTTCCCATTTAAGGGTCGCTTGCATGCCACCGATTTCCATTTATCATCGTGAGGTCGGGTCCAGCAACCGGTCTGTTCGGCAGCTCTTCGGGTGTATCAGGCCACTTCCGAAGAATAGTCCCATTCATTCTTTTTGACCCTTCACCGTGTTGCATTGTATAGACGTTCCCCCGGCGGACGGTAAGGACAAACGGACCTTGCCATCGACTGCCCAGCTTCCGCGAACCCAGCCCACTCCTTCCAGGATTCTGATGATCCTTCCACTTGACTTTCGCGCCTGTGCCCTTCTACCTGTCGTTCTCTGTCAAGTTCTTACCTAAACGGCGGTCAAGTTTTCTCGCGCTTTCCTCCTTTCCTGTCCTATCTCCTCCGGAGACAAGCGTGTTGCCGGCCACAACCCAATTTCTTGATCAACTGGAAGGCGCGGATGTCGACCGTACATCAGCATGAACGGGGACTTGCCTGCGGTTGGCCGTATGGAAGCGCGATGTGCTAGCAACACCATCGGCAGTCACCTGCTTTGGCCGCCAGCCACTCCTTGATCGTTCGGTTAGGCCATTTGTTTGCGGGTGGTATGATGCCGTCCTTAGCCGTCTGATACCCAGCTTCTGCAAGCAACTCCTAAACTCTTCGCTCTCAAAGCAAGGCCCCTGATCGGTTAGGATCATTTTTGGCACCCCGTGGTTGGCCACGATGTGATGCATTACCACTCCGCTGATCGTCGTCGCCCGTTGATTTGGCACGGCTGCCGCCTCGACCCACCGCGACAGGTGTTCTATCATTATCACGATATACTGATTTCCGCTGGTCGTCACCGGAAAGGGGCCCATGACGTCCACAGACCATAACTCCCTGATTTCTGATACAGGAATGGGTTCCATGGGATTGGTTACCCCTGTCGTATCCCCTTTCATCAGTTGGCACCGC